>SNQJ01S0017671.1:38171-72708 GCA_010110895.2 Picea sitchensis | reverse complement strand
ATTCCAAGGAGAATATCATGGAGATTTGGTTGGAATATCTTATCCAAGATATATGAGAGATATGTGTGAGGATTTAAAGGGATCATATTTTGTAATAATGGAAAATAGTGGATCTGTAATTATGAGATGGTTATCTTATCTTCAAGGCTCTCATGTATAAAAGAGAGTGCTCTCTCTTCATGAGGGAGTAGTAGAGTAGCAGACATTTGAGTAATTAGGATGACAAAGAGAGTAGTCATTAGGATTTGAAAGAAATGGATTCTTAGCTTTGATTCATAATTTTGGTTTCCATGTGTTCATTATTATTTTATGAAGATTGATTTGATTATTGTAATATAAGATTGCTTCATTGGTGAGAGCTCTCATATGTTGTTGTGTCATTCAACTCTTCACATGTTGTATTTGCTTTTCCTTCATGTAGTTCTCCATTTATAGATTAATTCCATTTACGCAATTTCCCATTCCTAGATTAATTTCATTTGTGCAATTTCTCATTCTTAGATTAATTTCAATTCCAAGTCGCATGTTTCAATTTCCTACATTAGATTAATGATTCAATTTCAGTTGTAGCTAAACATTAGATTAGATTAGTCCCGCCACAATATTGCATATACTTTGCGTGTGTTTCATAAGTTTATGAACCTCAGATTGACAAATTAGATAGTTGGGCAAGTACTACAACTCAATTAATACAACATTAGTTCGGCCCAATATAACGACTGTCGTTCCTTTGTTACGATTGTTGTTCCTTTTGCAGGTCATGTTGTTCATTTGAACGAAACAACTGTCGTTCCTTTTGTTACAATTGGTGTCCCTTTACAGGGGTTGCATCTCTAGAGGACGGGTATTGAAAACGAAAGGTAAGAAGCTACGTAGGAAACAAGTAAAACGCTTGTGCCAGTGCCTACCTTCGGATGATGCATAGAGGTTATATTTTAGGACATATTTAGAGCCCAACAATTCTAGAGTGTCAAATCAACGGCTCACACTCCTTCATATCTGACGGCTACTATCTCTCCTCAGCTTAATTCCATGAGGTGACTTCAAACCTCGTCTTTCCCCTGAACTTCTCCAAATCTCTATCCCTCTTGATCTTGATCCTCATTGCAAACTCAAGTATTCTAAGGAATCCTGCATGCACTCCTTGCGGCTTCCACAATAACCTCCAGTTATTCAAACATTCCAACTCTACGCACTCCTTGCGACAGAAGTTCTTCAACCGCTCACTTGGGTTGGAAAATTATAAGACTCTCCTCAGCATGCGCACACCTTGCACAACTATGTGTTATACTTGCACTTCTCCTAGTATAAGTTAACGCTATCTCTCCTGAGCTTTCCTAAGATAAAACTCAGAATCTTGTCGATGCACTCCTTGCGGACTTTCACTGCACTCCTTGCAGGAATTCTCAGGAAGAGAAACAATTGAAACTTATACTCTTCTCACGGACTTTATACATTCAACATGAAATCACATACATATGGCATTGAAACAAATGCATAACAGAGACTGGAATTAAATAGTAAAAATACCATTCAATAGATGCATACAGTAACCAAAATACACCAGACAATTTGGATCAAAGCATTCTTATATTAATTCAAGTGATTTTGTATATGGTCTACAACAACTATCTGCTCATAAAACCTTTACAATCCTCATTCTTCTCTTCTCTCCTATACTCTCTCCTACTCTATTGCTCCCATAATGAGAATGAAAATACAATACATCTACGAGGGATTCTTCTTGAGTTTTTCCCTCCTACAACCTTAAGCTATCTTATCGAAATTAAAGACTACCATCTACTTTACATTTATTACAATAAATGTCCACAGTCGACAGATGAGAGCGAACGCTCAAGATCTATATTACAATCCCCAAAACATTAAAAGAAATTACATCCTTCCAGCTATTACATTAATGTGTTTTCTTTCGAAATTTCAAAATGTCTTCAAAATGCGCGCTGGTGTATATCCAGCTGTCCTCCACTCGCGCTTGCTGACAATGCTCCTGCATCATTAACTAATTCGGGAATTCATCATTCTGTCTCTTCGGGGCTCCGACCTTACTCCCGCAGTGACATTCTCCCCGATTCATGTAGCAGCCTGACGTCTTGTGGCTGGCCTGTCACACAGTGGCACGAGTAATTTTCTACATGGGGACCACATGTACTTCATGCTTCTTGCCACATGTCTGCTACAGTTTTTCTTTCTGTCCGTTGTTTCAAGATTCTAATTCTCCCTCAGTGCTGCCATAGCAGTGCATTTATTGCCATTCCAACCCAGCAGGGACTACGCTGCCATGCAACACTTGTTCCATAAGAAATTATGCAATCAATTGCTGATGAAATCAATTCCCTTGAGATATTCAATGAACCTTTTTGCATTTTGATGGGTTTTTATTTTCCAGTGACATATATCGTATTCAACTTCAATAAAGAAAACAACCTTCGGTGTTCAATACCCAAAAGTTCATTGTGTTGAATGTATAGTTTGATAGCATTTAGTAACAAAGTCACTACCTATATTCTAAAGAAGTATTACATCGAAGTTACACGCATTAGTTTAAGTCTTTTTTTTTTTAATTATCTAGATTATTAGGCATACAAATAGCTCATCACAACTACTCACATGTTGTCATATCCATTGCTTTCGTTTATTGATGTGTTAAGTGTCAAAATATTGAATGCATTCTTAACTATCGTTGTGTCTATGTTTCCAATAGAAGATTACATATAGAGTTTGGATTTGGTTCTTCAATTTTAACAAGTTGTTTATTAATTAGGGTTGTTAAATTCTAGTAGGTATAAGATTGATTAGAAGTTTATATTGGTGATTGCAAGGATTTTCATCTTATCTATAACACTTAATAATTTTTACTATTTATATTAATGATGAATAAATACATATAAATTAGATTCGGTCTTTGAATTTCAACACATGAATAGCTATCTAACAATGTCTAATTTTAGTATGAATTAGATTGATTATTCATTTAGCAATGGTCATTGCAAGTCCCTTCACCTATTTGAAATGCTTAACAACTACCCTATTTTGGTTTTGTCTAGGTTATTGATGGGTGGATACACACTGATTGGATTCCATCTGTGAATCTCAACACTTGGTTAGTGACCCAACGATGTTCAATTCTAGCAAGAACTAGATTGATATTTAGTTGTACAATGGTCATTGCAAGGCCTTCACCTTACCTATAATGCTTAGTGAGTTTCCCTATTTTTGTTGTTTCTATGTGACAACAAACGAATATGCATAGATTGGATTATGTCCTTGAATTTTAACACATGGTTAGCTACTTGGCAATGTCCTACTCTAGCAAAATTAGAATGATTATCGACTTTGTAGTTGCTTCTGCAAGGCCCTTCACCTTACCTACAACACTTAATAAGTTTCCCTACTTCTATTGTTTCTATTTGATTGACAGAGAAATATGTGCATATTAGATTCTATCCATGAATTTCAACACAAGATTACCTACCCAATGATGTCTACTTCTAGCAAGAATCAGATTGGACTCTATCAAAAAGGTGTGGGTTCGATAATCTAATTAGAATAATGTTCAAACTTCAAGGTCACAATCCATTCTTTTCACCAAGGATAAGGAGATGTATAGGGGAAACTATCCCTACGTGTGGTAATTAGCTGGTGTGTATTCCTCAATCGATATTGGTAGTAATCTCCCCTAGATTTCTTTGTCTTGTTCATTGCGTAGTGTTTCACATACAAATGCATATGAGAAATCATTTCCAATTCCTATTCCTTTGGCCAACACCCATCCCAACATGTGCATACCTTAGGTGAGTGTATTGTGAACATGTTATATAGTAGTAGTTCTAATTGTGAACCAGACTTGCAATCTTGAAGGATTGCTTTCAGTGATACATGAGAGTTACTTCATAAGCAATGTATTGGGACAGCCAAACCCTTTCCCTCCTTTTGGGGATCCCAACATATAAAATGTGGGGTGGGCAGGGTTAAATCAAATATCTTGAATCTCTAAGCCTATCACCTTGTAGTTTATTCATCCACTAATTATTCGAGGATTACCTATGGATTGATTATCCATTGTGGACATCATTGGGTCACTAATCATGTGTTAAAATTCAAGGACATAATCCAATCTAAGTATATCTATGTACTAGTAACATAGTAACAATAAAAAAGAGGGAAGTTGTCTCTTGCAAGTAAGATGAAGGGCATGCAATGATCACTACACAATAGATAATTGGTCTAATTTATGTTAGAATTGGACATTATTGGGTCACTAACCATGTGTTAAAATTCAATAACCTAATCCAACGTATACGTATTCACTTATTGGTAAATAAACACAACAAAAATAGACAAAAATGATAAGTGTTGCAAGTAAGCTAAAAGGCCTTACAATGAACACAATATACCAGACAATAACTATATGTTTATATAACCATTGAAGAAGCAAAACCACTCTATCCATATTTGTCCTTTGATAACATAGAAACAATACAAACAGGGTAACTTGCTAATCTTTGTAGGTAATGTAAATAACCTTACAATGACCACTATACAATGGATAATTGATAATATCCTATTATAATTGAACATTATCAGATAGCTAACCATGTTTTGTTGAAATTCATTCAATAAAAGAAACCAATCTATGTGTATGCATTCTTTAATAACATAAACACTATAAAATAAAATTATTAAACATGGGGATGGGTTGAAAGGCCTTGCAATGGCCATTACACAACTTATAATTGGTCTATTTCCTACTAGAATTGGACATTACCAGGTAGATAACCATGTCTTGAAATTTAAGAACGAAATATGTATGTCTATCAAAACATAAAATAAGATAATTGTTAAACATTATAGATAAATTTATAAAAAGGTGGTTTAGAAACGTGGAAAAATTATATGTAATATTTGAAAGTTGTAAAAAAAGTGTTATATATTATATTATTTGGAAGATTTGGAAAGGTCTAAGGTATAATTTAAATAGGTGTAATGATTAAGTATATATGTTTTTTTTTTTTAAATTATAAATTTTAATTTTAATATATATATAATTTTAATTTTAATATATACACATTATGATCTCTTATTTAAAATTAAATTATATTATTATTAGTTTTTTTTTAAATTAATTGTATTTATTATTATTTTTTTGTCATTTTACTTATATATATATATATTTTGCTAAATTAAATATTCTAGGAAATGATAGATTCTTAAATTTAAACAATTATTTCTGTATAATTGGGGTGGAGTGTCTAGAGATTTTCGAAAACAAATTGAATATATATATATATATATATATATATATATATATATGTTGGAAAATTGTATTCTTGTTAAAATCTAAACAAAAACCATAATACTAAACTTTTAAAAAAAATGAGATAAAAAAAAAAAAAAAAAAAAAAAAAAAAAAAAAAAAAAAAAAAAAACTTTAAAATAAAATTTTAAAATGTTTAATTTAAATGGAAACTCAATGGTCAAAAACATATATTCTTTTCTTAGAAGTTAACAAAGTTCAAAACCACCTGTAAGTAAAAAATTGTAAATGTTTCATATTTAACATGACAGCTCATGTACATGTACATGTAGTAGGCCCATTGAAAATACGTTTGAGAAGATTCATTCGATAAGCAATGCATCTTGAGCGAACGTTGTCCAGGTTCATTGCATCTCAAGGCGCCCCTCCCGTTTCATGTATATCCGCAATGCTACTTCCTCGGGAAAATAATTCCACCGGCGGAGGAGGGCGCACGAAAATACTTCCATCCGGAATTCGAGTTCTCAGTATCAGTTCAATTCGGAGCCGAATGATCCCAGGAAGTTTCGTCGATACGCTAAATATTGCACCAGATCATCACGGAAAACATTTAATTGCGAATGTAACTACGACTGCAACTAAATGTGTAGCAGTCGTTACATTCGCAATTAAATGTTTTTCCCTCATCATCTGGCGCCCAGTCATCGCCATTTTCTCCCAGAAAGCCCCTTCGCTATCAGGTTAACGCATCTATCTTATTTTTTTTGACTCTTCGGTATCAGGTGAACGCTTCTTCCTTAATTTGTCCATTTTGCTTCCAGCGACCTAATTTTTCAGGATACAACAGCGTGCTATTTTTTCTGGATACAACTTAGTTGTTTAGAAGGAGCCGGCATTGATCCGGGAAGCTTTAAACGCCAGAGACACCTTTGCTCGCAGCAAGCACAGGAGCCTCCTCTTGATATTAATTAAGCTCTCCCCAGTCTTCGCCATTTTTTCCAAGAAAGCCCCTTCGGTATCAGGTTAACGCTTCTATCTTATTTTATCTACCCTTCCATATCAGGTTAACGCTTCTTCCTTATTTTGTCCATTTTTCTTCTAGCGACCTAATCTTTCTTGATAAAACAGCGAGCTAAGTTTCCTGGATATAAGTTGTGTAGAAAGACCCGGCATTGATCTAGGAAGCTTTAAATGCCTGAGACACCTTTGCTCGCCGCAAGCACAGGAGCCTCTTGATTATGTATTAAACTAGATCTTGGATTCATGAGAACTACTGCTCCCTAACATTTTATGTCCTGCGTTTGTATTACAGAAATGTGGACATTTAATTAGCAGATTAGATTTTTGAAGCATAAGCTCTCCCAGTTCCACTTCAATTTATGTTTTTGGTTGTCCTGCGTTATCTGAAAATCGTTTGGAGCATGATGAGGTGTAGAGTAAAGCTCTCCTGGTTCACAACATAGACAATGATAGACAATGACCTGCAGGCTGTAGAGTATCAAGGGATCTCGATTGAATGTACACACCAAAGCAAATTTCTCTACTTCAACAACCAAAACATGTGTATTGAGTTCTATACCACAACAGCTCTGGTTGTTTGTTCGGTTTCTTGGTTCCAGAAGTTTTTTTTTTTTTTTTTTTTTTTTAACCAAGACGGGTATTTTTATTCATGGGTGACCGAGGTCAAAAGCAAATTTACAATTCTTGTTCTGTACTCGGCGAATTCTTCTACTGAGCATTATCTATAAGAGGATTAGATATCAACTACCATCCCTTCGAGCTTGAACAAACAACACTCCTCTTTTCTTTATCCTGGGCCTGTGAATTAATATCGCCACCCCTGTTCTTTGCAAGAAGGAGACTTGTATTAGCGTGCTTGCAACTCAGGCTTGAATATTTCGCTCTACAGCTGAATGGAGACTGCCACTTCCTATGCTTCAGAATTGTTTGAGGGCAGAGCTGGTTTGAGGAAATGCACGGAGCTAACTGGCCACTTCTTTGATTTGGAAGGGTGGAAAACAGAGTCTGATCCCCCAAGAATACCAGCCATAATCGTGCCAAACTACAAGATCAGAGTCCGGCGACCCGACATGGGACTGAGGGCTGATTCATAAGCATTGTGAATTCGAATTCATAGCAGACTTCACACCTTTCCTCTGTTTTCAGGGCCTGAGGTGATAACAACGTCTCCTGCTCTTTTCACTTACTGGCAGACCTTACCCGATCCTTTCAGACAGAGGCAGAAATTCTCCTAACTCACAACTCTGATTAGGGGATGACTGCCATTTTCGCCTCACCTGAGTTTATGCTTATCATTCCTTTTTCATGATTGCATCCGATGTTTGCCAAAGAATAAGCTTCTGAGTTCAATTCTCTGAGAATATGGAAGATTTGGACTGAATGGAATTCCTTCAAGAGTCTGGTCACTCTTAGAATCTGTTTGTTCAGAACAGGATCATTGAGCCTTTTGTTTTTCCTTAAGGCTTTGATCAGCAATTCTGAATCTCCAAACACTTGCTTCCTCCTTAGGATCTTTTCCACTGGCGAGTTGACAGGCTTTCAAAAGGCTTAGGACTTCTACCTGATTGTTAGTTTTCATTCCGAGACCCCAACTGAAACACTCTTTGCTTCCGTTCGGATAATCGTAGTCCCCCAGCCCTGACACGCACAGGTGCCTTTTGAGGCTCCATTAAAAAATATTGTGCATTTACCCTGAGTTTTCCACCACTTCTGGAAGCCTTCTGCATTGTCTCGGATCTGCCAATTTTCCTTGAGGGGAGGGTGAGAGGCTGAAGGAGGACTCATTATGGGAGTGAAATCGCCCAGCCATGCCCTTTCTTCATCTTAAGGTATTGTCTCTTACACTGGACTGTCTCAATGTCTCTATTAGAAGATTCTGCTTTTTACGCAGCCTTTAGGGTGGTGTTTTGTTGATTGAAGATAATTTCATTCAGGAGAGCCACACTTTCGACATACATGCCGGGACCTTCTCACACCTTGGACCGGAGGGACTTGGCCAGCAATCGATGGGAATGTCGGCTCGGGACAGAACATTTAGAGATTGGTATTATTTGGAAGTCTAACTTCCGGACACAGCACAAACTAGACCAAGTCTTAAGGCAAATTCACATTCAAAGAATATATGGCAGAGAGGTTTCCAGCTTTTTTTACAAAACAAGCATCGATGTGAATGACGTGATGTTTCGTTTGCAAAGGTTCTCTCCAGTGAGGATTTTGTTATGGAACAAGGTCCAAAAGAAGAAGTTGATCTTCGGGATACTGAAGCTCTCCCAGATCTGCTTCCACACTCCCTCCGGATGCACTGTGTCTTTTTTTACTTTGCATTTGTATATACCCTTGTTTAGCTGAGTAGACCCCTATTTGTCCCCAACCCCAAGAGTCTTCCTCATTCTTATGGACTGTGGCGAAGTCTGCGATCTCAGCTATGAATAAATTTGACTGCTCGATTAATTGCTCAGGAATGTTGGGCAGATTCCAACTCTTCCAATTGCCGTCTTCGTCCCATTCATCCAGGTCCTCAATTTTTCTGATCCCTCTTGATCTTAACCAGGCTCGAATTACTGCAATTTCGTTATTCTCAGAGAGAGGGGGGTGGCCCATGATACGGTCTTTCCACAACCAAGTCATTTTGCCATTGCCAGGAACTTTGTACAAATGCGTTTTGAAGAAATCGAGCCCTCTGCTGCAGAGTCTCCACGCCAAAGTTCCTTTAGGAGAAGAGGATGGGTTGAAGGTGGTGATCGATCTATTCCTTAGATATTTGTGAATGAAAATCTGACTATTTGGATGCATGGACTCAGAGGTTATCTGCCACAGAATCTTACAGCCCATCGCTAAATTAGCTTGGAGAGGGTCTCTAATTTGCAGGCCGCCCTCCTTTATTGGGCGCTTCACCAATTCCCAATTGACAAGGTGGAATCTGTTACTGTTCCCCTTACCTCCACTCCACAGAAAGTTCCGGATAAGGAAAGAGATTTGGTCTGCTATTTGCCTTGGAGCAAGAAGCAAAGACACTTGAAAGGCGGGCAGCGCGGAGAGAACCGACCGGACAAGGGTGAGCTTTCCTCCAGAGGAGATCCAGACTCCGCCCCATGCAACTATCTTCTTTTTTAACTTGGAAATTACCTCCTCCCACAAGTTATTCCGGTTGGATCCCATCGTCAACGAAAGACCCAGATATTTTATTTTGTCCCATTCAGCGAAACCTTTGAAGCCCAGCTCACTAGCTATCCTGTCAATGGTTTGTTGGTCGGAGTTCCAAGCATAGACTGCGCTCTTCCTTTCACTGATAAGGGCACCAGTGGCGTTGCATAATTTTTGAAGAGTTGACTTGAAAGCTTTAGCCATTCTCAGGGAGGTGCCTCCAAGCAAGAGAGCATCATTAGCGAATAAAGCATGGTTCACTGGAGGTAAATCTTGCACTATTCTGATCCCGGGGATGGAACCACGTTGTTGCTCCTGAGATAATTTTTTGCTTAATGAGTCCTCCATCAGAATGTATAGAAAGGGGGACAAGGGCGGTATTGCCTCGGACCTTTGAAAAAAATTGTTGGTCTCCCGTTCACCAATGGGGCTATCCAGACATTTTCTATGCAGGCTTTGATGATATTTATAAAATCTTGACAAAACCCAAAGGCTTCTAGGACCCTGAACAAAAAGGATCGATTAACACAGTCAAAAGCATTACTCATATCTAATTTAATTATCATACCTTGTTCTTTTCGAGCATAGCTGGAGTGAAGGGCCTCTTGAATTTGAATGTCATTGTCGGATTTGTCGCCTTCTGAAAACCTCCTTGTCTTTGGGAATAAACTTTTTGAAGGAGAGGCTTGATCTATTGGCGAAGCGGTTGGCCGCGATCTTATGATGGAATTACGGGAGATGTTATATACATCAAAGCGATCTTGGATTAGTTCAGCGCCCAGGATTAGAGCTAGAAATGTAGATTTTGTGCCTCCTCCCATTTTTGCCTTTTTCAAGACTCCTCTTATCATTCTGAAGAGGTCGAATTTGATGATTTCCCAACAGATCCTGTAGAAATGAATTGAGAATCCGTCGGGACCTGGGGCTTTGTCTGGGTCCATCGACCAAACGATGTTGGTGATCTCTTCTTCTGTTACTGGGCTCGTCAATGAGGCATTGTCTTCCTCACTAACTAGACTAGGGATGACTGAGAGGAAATCTGTTTCGTCCTCCTCCTCACCATTTCTCTCTGCGTTGAGGAGGTTCTTAAAGTGATTTGTCGCTGCCTCTTGGATTTGAGTGAAACCTTTGAAGACCTGACCGCTGGAGCTGGTTATTTTTGCTATGTGGTTGCGCGAGAGGTGGGCCCTGCATTGTTTGTGAAAATATGAGGTGTTCCTATCCCCAGCCTTCAGCCACAAACTTGGGGACTTTAATCGCTAATACTCCTCTTCCTTCCTGAAGGAGCAGAACACGTTCTTTTGAGCCGAATTTTCTTGGGCAAGCTCTGAGACCGAAGGGAACGTGTCCCTCCATTTGAGTTATGAATACCTTCCAGTTCAAAGAGATCGCCTCTTAAATTTGCTTGTTGGAAGTTGCCATGGATTTCGCTTTATCCATATTTTAAAATTTGTTTGCGTTCTTAGGTTTACATTCCCTACGTGGCAGGAACCGACAATCCATTCTCCATGCATTGGAAGCGTATTCCATAAACCCATCCCTTGCACCTTGAGAGGTGAAGCAAAATGGAAGGGGCCTAATTCTTCTTCAGCTAATACTTTAGACATAAGAGAGGTGGGTTATGATCAGGTGAGTTTTGGAAGGATTTTGAGAACTTAATTACATTTGTCCATCTAATTAAGAGGTTTGTTGATGAGGAACTTGTCGGTCATTTGCTATGTGATTATCTCGGTTTCTATTATTTGTCGGAGTGAATTGCCTTTCCTTTGGTTTTGAGATCACGAGGTCAGTATTGCGGATCAAAGCGCCCAGCGATTACTGTGAAAGGGTCTTTGGGTGAATCCCTCCTTTCTTTTCTTTGAGATCTAAAATTATGTTCAGGTGCCCCCCTATAACCAGATTTGAAGGACTTTTTTGCTCTAAAAACTCTGAAAGCGTCCTCCAACATTCTTTCTTCTCTTCATAATGAACTGGAACATATAAATTAAACAGGGCGAAGGTGATATTACTTACAGTGTGGCGCAACTCTGTGAAGATCCAGTGTTGGGTTGTTGAAGATCGTTCTAAGGAAAAGCTTTTTGTCCATAAAGTGCCTAGACCTCCAACTGTTCCCCTTGCACTGACCGCCCTTCCTGAGTCGAATTTCCATTTGTTAATGCTGGTGTTTAGAAGGGCTACACTTCTGCTGGTCTCTTGGAGCATAAGGATATCTCCATGGTTTCTATCTTCAATAAGTCTTTGATTGCTTCTACCTTATTAGGATTACCCAGACCCCCGCAGTTCCAAGAGATCATCTGCATCATTACCGCTTGAAGGGGTGGGTCCTCCTCCTTTGGAGGTCCTTGGCTAAGTTCTCCCTAAAGGTCTTCGGTGTTGTTGCTTGAAGTTTTGTTTTGACTCCCTCTTCTCACGGTTTCTTTGTAGTTTCTTATTAGGCCCTTTTTGTTGACTTTTCTAGAGATTCATCGTCTGATGACCCAATATTCTCTATTGGGTTCTTCTTCTTTTTTATTATCTCTGCATATGATGGCGAAGATATTTTGCTTGTGTAGGTGCTTTGAGTATTGCCTGGATCTAGGGCTTCCATAGAGGCAGGCTGTAATGTTTCTTCTTCCTCTGCTTCCGGGGGATCCGGGGGGAGGTGCGAGGGTTTCAAAAGGATTTTTTATCTCCCTCATTGACCTTTGGTTCGCTGCTTTCGGTGTTATAGTTACCTGTGCTTCCGTTATCTACTTTGCTCTCGGACCCTTTAGCCTTGCTTTTGTTACTCTACCTGTTTGCTGATGTCTTCTTTCCCTGTTTCCATTCTTCTTTTTCCTTATATAGCTGTCTCCTCACTTCTTTTAAATTATCACGGAAAATGCCCATATCATAATGAAATCGGCACTTAAAGAGACAGCGCTCATAATCAAAGCTCTTGAATATGAGCCGGTTGCCAGTTAGGCCTGGATTATACGGTAATCAATCTGCGTCGACTGCCTCCCTGCAGATCGAGGCCTTGAGATTGATCCTTCCTTGGGGCTTGATCGGTGTATTTTCCCAGAGCGTTTCCAATTGATTGTAATGAGCCTTGGCTCCAGCAGTGCAGGGGAAGATGCGGAAGACGCACCCAGACCAGAACCGCCCTAGGCACATCTTGTGCTGGGTCGAAATCAGTTGACCATTTGTTCAGGTAGAGTCCTTGAGGCCCCATGAAGTATGGCCCGTTTCTGAAGATCGGGCCTCTATCTTCTGGTTTGTCGAACAGAAAAACAAAGAACCCTTTGCCCACAAAATAAATCTTGATTCCCTCGCTGACCAGAGGAAGCCAGTTCCTTTTGACCCATTCGGCGGCTCGGGGGCCGGCCACAGCAGAATTAGGCCCGGCCGTCAAACCATTCTCAGCCAGATTCAGTGACACCATAGCTATTTCTTGGGGAGAGGCGTAGCAAGTCTGATCGGTTTCTTCCCTGGGAATTACAACTGCGGACTGATAAGTAACACTGGCGAGACCAGGGGCCTTGAAGCCGCTACTTAGGAAGAGGAGGAGGAGGGCTTCGGGGGCCACCTCCGAGCGCCATGAGGGGAAGCCGAGAAAGCCTTGGTATGGCGAAGGCTAGGAGTTCTTGTGCGGCCTTGAGGCGGGATAATGAAATTCTCTTAAAATGTTTGGGTATACTATTACATTTCAAAAGATTAGTGAGCTTAGCTCGGAAGCAGTTAATTAAACGTGAAACCGCGACCATGTTGAGTTTGAACCAGGGCGACCGTCATTACATGGCCGTGCCGCACCCGCGACCTTGGTTCGAGAAGTTTGTTGGAGTACTGTAAATGGATTTTATTATGTAGATTTGTAAATATCCAGAAGTTTTTTGGAATACTGTAAATGGATTTTATTATGTAGATTTGTAAATATTTTTGAAACATATTGGTTTGGGAGAAGGGCAAAGTCAAGGAAAAAATAGTTTGATAACTCAATTTTTTTTATGTTTATTAGTTTGTCTGTAAACTACTGGATTAACATGTGGCTGAGAAACAAAGATTAGAGGCAGCTAAATCACACCAATTTTTAACATAGATTTTTTGTCCCCTCAAAATTTAGAACCCTAGAATTCTTATTACTAAAATTAATTAAAATGTACATTTTTTTTAATATTTCACATTTTTCTTATCAATAATTTCAATGCACTCTTATGAACTATCTTTGAAGTTTTTAGTGATGCAAGTAGCAATAATATCGTTATTATTAAATTTATTGTGATTTTAGTGATGCATGTAGCAATAATATCGTTATTATTAAATTTATTGTGATTATTTTATATCTTTGATGGTTATCTATATTATTTTTTAATCTTTAATGTAGTATACATTTATTTTAATTATTTTTTAATCTTTAATGTAGTATACATTTATTTTAATTATATATATAATTTAAATGTAATTTTTTATCAAAAAAAATTAAACTTAATTTATTATATTCTATTTTATTAGAATTATCCACCACAAATCCCAATTTGTAATTTAATACTTATTTGAAAAATAATTTTTCAATAAATTTATCTTAACTCTTCCAAAAACCTAAAAAAAAAATCAATATTAAAAAATTTAAAACTAATACTAAATCATAATACATTACAATCTTATATTTTTATAACTTTGATAAAAAAAAATAACATAATGAACATAATCATGAATATGAAATGTGTGAGCTCTCATAAATTAGAGGGAAGATTGACTTAGCTTTGGATTGTTTGGACTCTAGCTTTCGGCACGACCTCAATTATAGTTGACTTCTTATTAGTTGATATTAATAGGTCTGTTTTGTGTAAGATTTTATATACCTTATCAATGTTTTTACTCATTTTTTTTATTAATTCTTATTTATTTATCAATGTTTTTATTTATTTATTATTAATTCTTTTATATTAAAATTAACAATCATTTTTTCATTTTTAAACAGTTTTATTTGCATTTTGTGATTCATTTACACGATGGGATTAAATAGTCTTGATATTATTTTCCTATTTATAAGATTTTATAATTCATTTAAAAAATCATTAAAACTTTAGCATGGGTTACCTTCATCACCTTTACATGCATGGTTACCTTGTAGTCATCGTCTTCATCGCCTCTACATACAACATGTTCTCTTTGATTGTATCCTCATTCTGCATCATATCATCTTCATGCCTTCCCTCGACCTCCTGCCTTCCCTTGTCCTTCTTGTCGAGATTGGGTCTTCTGAGCGTGATTCCACATCATCTCATTGTCCTGCAGTCCCTCATCCTTCTTGTTGAGACTGGGTCTCGTCCTTCTTGTCGCGACCACCATCCTCACACTCTTGAATTTCAAAAGCACATAGATATATCAATCAACAAATTGAGACAAACAACTTAAAATTTCTAGATGAGATGAGTTGATGAAAATGAAGAATATCTTCCTTATGAGAACATCAATGCCATAATTGTAGGAAATTCAATGGAAGGGGAACGCCAGATACATTATGAGCATAGCCATGAAATGGACTCTTAGTCTACCCAAAAAGGTGGCGCTCCTAAATTCTTGGGAGCTGAACCTAAGAAAGAAAATGTTTTGAGAAAATCAGAGGAAGAAAACAAATGCATGTCTGGAGTTCAACGAGTCTGTTTTGGTAACTTACTATGTCACCTTCTTTAATTTCTGTGTTGACTAAGCTCTTATTTATGTGCCTTTTTCTCTATATCATTATTTAATAATGATTTAGCAAACAAAGTTGTAAAATCATGTCTAAGCAGGTTTTGTTGAATTGACTTAATTTGTACAACTTCATATTTAATTAGTTGCAACATCCGTAATAGAAAAAAAAATGATCTACAATGCCCTGCAATCCAATTATGACCAATCCCTACCTTCTCACAACCTCAGTGAATAACTTCAATTCATCGAGGGTCCCATTAGTTCCATACATATTGTCCTGAACAGTCTGCAAGCAAGCCACCTTTTTAAAGAGGAATCTGCGTTTGGCATACTGGGGCTCATACATCCCCGTCGCTTTTAAGAAGTATAATTCCAGTGGCCTTTCCAGAGAAAAGGTCAATAGAGGCAACCCCAAATCTCTAAACCAGTTGTGATGTGACGTACATGCAGAATCAATCACGATCAGAAAAAACAAACAATTGAAATGGTTTTAGTTTTCTCATCCTGTAAAATAGTACCCCAGGCCATGAGGGATTGTTAGCTAGTTACCTGATAACATTCTTCATCTCTTCTTGGTGGATGAACTGGACAATGTTGAAATGTAATTTTTCCAACTCTGAAAGCTTTTCATTGTTGATGTAGGTCAGCCTAAAATTAGAACAAACAACACCCTCTTAGTCATATTAATAATTATTTATCAAGAAGAATAAAAGAAAGTGCAAGCTATGAAAATTATATAATATCTAAAATAAACACTAGTTACTTGAAAATGCTTTGTGCTAGTCATGCATAATCCGGGCGATACACTTTGATAGTATCTTTTTGCTTCCACTCTTAGGACACTGGCATGCCAAGAAGTCTTCAGCAATGAAAAAAACAAAATATCGATTCCCAGAATGATTAGAATTCATCCAATCCCTTGAATCAAGCAAGAAAATGACAAGTATATGTATGTTGTATGTAGTTTACATATTGGCTCAGGTTTTGTTTGTTGTTCCATGCACTATAAGTCTCACTTTTCTCAAGAGCTTCTTGCAAATATTTAGTAGTGTAGTGTTTAGCTTCATCCAAAATATTTTCTCCAGGAAAAGCGAGCTGGGAAGCTCTATAAAGGCTCACCATACTACATCATTGTTGAATGGACCAGTCGAGAAAAAAAATTGACCATTGACATCTTTGAAGCTGTCGAAAACGACTAATAGTACCATTTTTGAAGGTCAGAACAAAGAATAGTTCATCATGTGTCTCAAAATCCAGGGTATGACTTCTACGATTACCCTGATCGTATATCTTCATATGTAAAATTAAGTAAAATTGATACCCACCTAGAGACACATTGTACTGATGCAGTCGAAGCAGTAACAATCCCAAAGTCGTGATCTCAAGGTCTGCTATGGGATTTTGTCTTCCCCACTCAATTCCTCTTTCATTCCAATGTTACACTGAAGCCACTGTGTTGTTTTTGTGGATGAATGCAACATGAGGATGACATTCCAGAGATGTGTTATATTCTTAAAAACCAAATTCAAAACATCGAAAATATATACATAAATTCATTCTCTTCCGCCCACCCAATAACAAAAACAAACTAGAAAAAAAAACACACATATTCTAATGCGCAGAGGATCAATCTCAATTCACACAAACAAATCCGGATGAATCTGAAAGAGGGAAAGAACCATGCCATTATTTCCATATTGTTGATTTCCAACCTATAATATACAAATATATTTCCAGAAATAAAATATGAAAATATAAAATTCAACCACAATAGATTTCTCTAGCCACCATTGTATTCACTAGTCCTAGATGCATGCTATTTCTTTTCATCAATTTTTTCTTGAGAAACATTGTTATCCACAATTTTGACCTTAATCGATTCCTACATCTGGTTTTTGCAGCTTCGTCGATGAAGTTACAACGAAAAGATCCCACATGCATTGTAGGTGAACATAAGTAACAATGCCCGCCAGAATCATAAGAAGACTGAGAAGAATTGTTGGATTTACCACTAGACTGACACATAACTTTATCCATCGATTCTTCACACAAAATCCTCCTTGAAGCATTGTGTGATAAATCTGCACGCTAACAAGGATACACATCAAAACATAAATTTCTATAGAATTTGAAGCCATTCCTCTGAACGACCCAACAAATTATGATCAATCACGCTTCGAACAATTACATGAGGTAGTGAATCCCATGAGTTATATGCCATTGAAATGAGATGTACCTACAAATGAAGACGACGAGCTACAAGAAGCCAAACTGAAAAAAGACGTGTTCAACCCCAAATGAGAAACATTACTTCTGTTGGCATAAAAATCACTGACATTAATCACATGGGTGGATTATGACAAGAAATAAGGTTAGCTTATCCAAGAGAGGATCCAGAAAATATTTCATTTTATTTTTATATATTAGAAGTATTTAAACTATATTTATTGTAATATATTATACCTCATCATTATACATAGTTTTCAAATATTTTCGTTTTTAATTATCTCATATTTTTAATCATTTTCAAATAATTTTCTATTTCCTTTACATAATAATTTAAAACTAAAAATAAACAAAATATTAAACTATATTTATTATAATATGTTATAATCATCATTGTAATCTGTTATTTATTTAAACAAAGTATTAAAAGTATATTTATTGAACAAAGTATTAAACTATATTTATTATAATATGTTATACATCATCATTGTAATCTGTTATGCTCATGTTAATTTATTGTAAGATTTCTCATGGATCATTGTAGTCTATTATACTCAGGTTAGTCTCTTTAAAATGTAAAAAAATTATATTGTAGTATTTTATGCTCATGGATCATCCCAATATGTTATCTAAAACCATACATTATTTTTCTAAATTGATATATCTATTCTTCCTTAATGTTTTAATTTAGTTGCATAGTTTTTGTAATGGCCTGACCGTTACAACACAACCGACGTGCAACATGTTATATATATATATTCCCTTGAAAACACATTACATTTAAATAACAAGATTATGAGCACATCATTCATATGTAGAAACGAAACAATATAAAGCATTAATAATTGAATGACACCATGCCGAATCAATGATCATCAAAAGCACATTAATCCAAGACGCTAGGCTGATTATCTAAAACAATCGTTCATTAGATTAATCCTTCATTGCACAAGAGTTTTCTATCTTAAACCATCATTCTTACGTTAATTTCATCACGCAAAAGATATCATCATCCTTCAATCATACATCAACAATTCTAATTGCTCCTCGCGAGAGTAACCACTCTAATCATCACATGACAACTAAAATTTAAGACGCGCAAGTCCAACTCAATCCTAATCTAATCATTAACCAAACATATCTAATAATACACCTAAACTTCAACCGCTCTTACCTCATGACCTTTGATTGTTAAAACATTTTTAAACAACATATATTAGTATTTGTTACTTAGGCTAAGTTAAGGTATCATTGGTCGATTTCCATCAAGGTGAGCACATGATTAAACATTCTAAATGACTCATGGACAACAATATTGGTAGTTACACTGAAATTCAAATTATGACTCAATTACCAATTAATCAAAATAAAGAATTCACATAATATCATACATTCTTCCATGGATGAAATGCCTTGTGTCCTTACCAACCTTATAAGCCTTCCCACATTATGATCATTCATGGATGAAATGCCTTGTGTCCTTACCAACCTTATAAGCCTTCCCACATTATGATCATTCATAGTTAAGGTGTACACCTTATCACTTAACTCATCATGCTAACTTACATCATCAAATTGTACAATATAAACAAAAAATTTATCCAAACAATGAATTAAACACAATTTATATATCAATTTAATTAATTACAAAAATCTCACAATTTCTAAAACATTGTTTAATTAACTTAGACTGAACATTGTCTACTATCGTTGGGATGGTTAGATATGCAAAAGTGGTGATTCAATGACTACTTAAAACAAGGTAATTATAATCTATGTAAATAAACAAGGAATCGTTGTGTATTGCTAAAAATATGTTTAACTATCGACGTGCAAGATACCAGATATATAAAATATGCAGAACAGAAACGAAATGCTAGAAATAACAGAATAATAGTAAAATATCCAACATAATCTTCACAATACATAGAAATGATTCACGAAATAGCAACAGAAATAACACTTTGAATCAGATAGCAATGTTCACAGGCCTCTTCGAGGGGGCAACCTCCAATCGAGCAACGCTCTATTACAATAATATCCAAGCTAGGGCTCTCATACCCTCGACTCCTATTTATACTAAAAAGAAGCATCTAGAGGAAGATCCTTCTAGAAGTTTATACTGGAAAGAAGCATCTAGAGGAAGATCCTTCTAGAAGCTAAGCTTCATTAGGTCTTCTTACATCCACCTTATTCTATTTTATTGAAAGGTCTTTATTAATATTGACCTTTATTACATCCGCCAATACATTGATCTACCTATGTGCGGGTTAGGACCTTAACATGTCCGCCTCTTTAAAAACAACCTTGTCCTACCGGAGGATGTGGAACTGGCCGCATCGGTAGTCGGTTCCGTTGCACCGTTGAGCCATATCTTTCCACCGCATTCAGCACTTCCTTGATGGTTCTCCTCGACGCAGTAACGCCTCCTCCGGGTCCAAACCGCTCGGTTGTAGCTAAATGGATCCTCTTTAGCTAACTCGAATGTTGGTTTGAAGTTGGCACTGGTTCCATTCACCTTCTTCAAGCAGAAACATGAAAAACAGGATGTAGCTTCTCAATCGATTGGGTAGAGCTAACTGGTATGCAATTTGTCCCACACGCTTTAGAACCGTAAGGGCTATAAAATTTGGGTGCTAGCTTGTGACACCGCTCGGCCTTGAGGGAAGTTTCATATGGTTGCATTTAGAACACCTCATCCCCTCTTCTACAAATTGACGCCCGGAGACCTGATCCGCTGGCTACTTCATCTGCTCGGGCCATGACCAAGTTCCCTTTAAGGGTAATGGCGATATCCCTCTCCGATCAGAAGTGTTTGGTCGACCGCCTCGACCTTCGAGGCAACCCTGCAGAAGTGCGAGAGAACCGACGGCGGGTTTCTCATTCATACACCGCTCAAAAGGAGCTCGGCGCGAAAGTGGTCAGATGGTATGTAGTGTTGTACCACCATCTTCGGGCAAGGGGTAAACCATTGCTTCCACCTGGTGTTGTTTTTCTCCGGATGCAAAGCACCTCGTATGGGTTTCCAAAAACTTGTTGACAAGTTCTGTTTGACCATCCGTCTGGGATGATAAGATGAGCTAAGATACAATTGGGTGCCTTGTAGCTAAAATGTAGTTCTTGCCAAAAGTTGCTTTTGAAAGTTGGGTCTCGACCAGAAATAATAGAGTTCGGGCATGCCATGAAGCTTTGAAGACCGATCCATGAAAATTTGGGCCACCGGTACTTTAAATGGGTGGTGAAGAGCACAAAAATGAGCATATTTGGAAAAAGACGATCCACCACCACCATTATCAATGATTTATTCCCCGATTTGGGTAAGCCCTGCATTAAAATCCATAGATATATCCTTCCAAAATATCAGGGGGAATTGGAAGTGGTTGTAGTGTGCCTTGAGATTTGATTGTTTCTCCCTCGCTATGCTGGCATACCCTACATTCACCACAAACTTACAGATGTCCCTGCTTCATACCATCCTAAAAAGGAACGCTTTAACTCGGCCATATGTCTTTAGAACCCCAGTGCCCCACTGTGGTGTAGCATGAAGCTCGAGAGTACCGCAGGATTTGAGCTTGGATTGTTTACTTAAATACAAGCTATCTTTGTATCGAAGCTCATCCCCGAGCCAAGAGTACCTTGAGGGAGCTAGGTTCTGTTCTCAGTCAATTAGATAATCCTTTGGGGTCTTGTACCATCTCGGCAGTACGTACTCTTTGCAACAATCCGGTACAATGAAGGATAGAGAAAAAGGGATCCTTCATCCTCATATTTTTAGGATGGTGCATCTACCACTACATTGTCTTTTCCCTTCTTGTAAATGATCTCATAATCATAGCCAAAGAGCTTAGTGACCCATTTTTGTTGCTCCCCGGAGGAAATGCTGCTTGTTCCGTATATTTGAGGCTTTGATGGTTTGTCTTAATTTTGAATCATTTCCCAATAGATAAGGACGCTTCATAATTCAATCAGATGCAAAATTCAACATTTCCTTTTTCATAAATAGGTTTTGCCATATTCTTTCGCATACTTGTTTGCCTCAGAAGGTTAAAGGTCGAATTCTTCATATGAAAGTGCTAATGCTCTTCCTCGACAAGTGTCATGATTCCAACACAAAATGTCTTTGTGAAGTCGGGAGAGCCGGTCCTAGGAAAGTACATGGCCATCTCAAAGTTTGAAAATCTTGAGTACCTGCCGGGTCCAAGTGAATGAGTTCTTTTATGAGAGTCAGGTCCCATCTTTCCATAGTTCTTGACTCTAATCCTATGATAATACTCCCTGCGGAGGGCCCAAAAATCCACGCAATCTGAGAGTCTTAGGGCGCGGCTAATCTTGTATAGCTTTAATCTTTTTCTGGTCCACCGACGCTTCATCCTTGCTCCACTCAGATGACCTGGGTATTCTAATTTCCTGGATGCACCAAAAGCACATTTGGACTGCTTTTGAGGAAAGTCAGGCCGAGCGAGTAGGCCGAGAACTTGATGCACATGAGTCAGATGGTCTGTACATGTCTTCTATATATGAGGATATCATCAAAGAAAACTAGGACAAAATGACCTAAGAAAAGGACTAAGACATGGTTCATGAGGCTCAAAAGGTGGAGGGGTCATTACATCAACCCAAAGGGGCAATATTCAAAAAACTCAGAGTGGCTCCTCATGATGGGGCGTCACCTTTAGAATGTCGGACTCTTTCATACAAATTTGGTGATAGCCCGAGATAAGATCAAGTTTGGTGAAGAATTGGTCACCACTCGCCTATCCAGGAGGTCAATGACCGGAATGGGGAATTTCCATTCTTGATGGTGAGTTTGGCTTGAGAGCACTAAGTCGTGACATTTTCCAAGAACCTTCTTCTTTTAGTACCATGATGACCGGAGAGTAAGGGACTGTACTAGGATCTGATGACTCCTACAAAGAAGGAGTTCCCGACCATTTTTCAATTTCATTCTTTGGGCAAGGTATGGCGGACTTATGTTGGGGAAGGCCTCCCCGGACAAGGTGAATGGAATGATAATGGACACCTTGGGAAGGGGGGGAGTCCTTGGGAGTGGAGAAGACTGCTTGATGTTTAGACAAGAGGCTTGGAGGTCTTGGGGCACGTGGGATCTCTGGGTGGGTTTGAATGGCATGGAGTTGGCCATGACAATCTTAAATGACCTTTTTGAGCAATTTCTCCATGCGATGAGGAACTCCATGATTTCGGTGGATAACCTCGAGTGATGCCTTGAAATTTATGTTTGTATTGCCTTGGTCAAATTGCATGGTTAAGTTCTCAAAGTCCATGAGAATGGGACTCCAAGGTTCCTGACCCATTCAAGACCCAACACAATGTCGCTAACCCTCCCATGTCAATAGCAACATATGGGATTTGAGGTTGTAGTCACCTATTTTGAGAGGCACACATTTTCACGCCTCCACATTTCCCTCTTCAGAGAGCCACCATTGGCAATCATGATTTGGAAATTACAGGGATATAGCAATTAGTTGGGTTTCGGCCGAAAGCGCAATGCGCGACATTTAATAAAGTTGTGGAAAAGCCGCCACTATCAACCAAAGATGATGACCTTCTATGTTTGATATAACCGACATTAGCTTGAGAGTTTGGGGAAGAGAAGCCGTGGAGAGCATTGAGGGAAATGATGGGTTCTTCCTCAGGAGGGTCGGAGGGAGGGATCATGTCAAAAGTTTCGTGACTCATGAACAAGGGAAGTGTCATCATCGCCTTCTGGAATAATTCTCGATGGCCATAAAGAGCTTTGTTCCTTACATTTGTGGTCTGGGAAATATTTGTCATCAATACTATACCGCGAGGCCTTTGAGTTGTCGTCACCCATTTCACCGGGTCAATTTTGAATTTCTATGGAGCTGAGGGAGTAGCGGCTTTACCGGGTTTAGGCACCTGAAAAAGGAAGGTTTACTTCGCTTTGAGAGGAAACAATTTTGCGCTTCTTGATTTTGCAGCCTCCACCCAAGTCGGGTCGAAGCCATGAGGACATGGGCCCAACCTCCTCCTTGAGGCCAATGACAAAACACTCTCGAAAGAAACCATCAATCATGCCCTCTATTCGAAAAGCCGTGACACCAAATGCACCTATGAAGTCTTCTATTGTGCCCGATTGCTTCAATTTGTCAAACGCCCAAATGGTTGGTGGCTTGCCGTGCTGCTCATAAAGCTCAACAAACAAATTGGGTCTAAGTAATATATCCTTGACGGAGTTTTTCTCCATTGCCACCATTGCCGCCGCTCTTGATCTAGATGGAGAAATCACCATACCTTATTTGGCCAAGTCATCGTAATGTTGTAGAGAGAAATAATGTTCCATTTGTGTGACCCAACCGGTCCGGACAAATTTAGTTACATCCACCTGCGGAAGGCTGATGTCCCTTTGAAAGTGATGTGGTTGAAAGGAATGTAAAGAAGTTTCACCTCGCCTTTTTAGGTGCATCCCCGAAGGGTCATCGAGATTTTGAGTTTGGTGCGAGTGCTACAACGACAGATTCAAGTTCATTTTGATCACCATTATGACTTCACTCGGGCCATCCGGATGGAGGCATTCATGGAGTGCATCACTGAGGCAATAGTAGTTACTTGAGTTGTTGCACTTTGTTGGGTCTCAAGTAAAACCATGTTGCGGTGGTGTTGAAGAGAGACTCTAGTTCCTTGGTTACGGGTTTGGGCCATGATGACTCAGTGAACTGAAAAGGGTGCTGACGGTCGAATTTTTGCAGTAAAATGATATGGGTAAAAGTGATAAGGAAAATAGATGAATCTAATGGAATAGGTCTCAAATAATGGTGAAAATGGGTGAACTCAAAAGGGTGCTACGGTCGTAAATTTTAAAATGATATGGAGGAAAGTGATGAGGGCTTAAGAGATGAATCTAATGGAATAGGTCCAAATAATGGTGAAAAAATTTCCGACTTTTTTTTTTTTTTTTTTTTTTTTTTTGTTTTTGTTTTATGAATGTTGCGGTGTTGAAATCCTTAAATTCTGAACCGGAGAGTATTCAATTAGCAACCCGGATACAAAATGCTGCCATTGATCTCGCCGGTTTAATTTGTTTTATATTGTTGTTTATGTTCCCCAAGGGTTAGTATCCCGTGGTTCTATTGCATATGGTTTGCCCCGCGGTTATACCGATATACGCATGTGGGTCCAACAAAGAGTACTCTACTCAATATCTCGTGGCACTAACTATGAGGATAGAACGTGACTCCCCAGTCATATTTACCCCACTACCCGTGTACTAGAGAGCATTCGAAGTGCCATTCTCTCAGAATATCTATAGCAAAATCGGGCCTACCAATAAAGTTTATCTACGAGGGTTTCTGGAAATCTAGGCCGGTCCATACACAAAAGCGTCTCATGCTTACCACTGGGTACTCAATAGTTACAAGGGTGGCCAACAGACGCGGCGCTTAAGAACCACTTGTATTTCCTCGGTGTATGAATCCCTCAACCACCTGTTTATACAGAATCTAAAAGATCTCTTTGGTTTAAAGACGCCGGAATACGCCTCTACCCCGAAAAAATACCCACAATTTCGCCAAGGAAAGTGCTCGATACCACTAAGAAGATACCACATATATAAAATATGAAGAACATAAACGAAATGCTAGAAATAACACACTAACAGTAAAATATCCAACACAATCTCCACAATAACAAATGATTCACTTAAATAGCAACCGTAAATACACTTTGAATCGTGAGGCAATGTTCACAGCTCCTTCAAGGGGAACCTCCAATTGAGCATTTCATTACAATAATATCCAAGCTAGGGTTCTCTATACCCCGACCTCTATTTATACTAAAGAAGCATCTAGAGGAAGATCCTTCTAGAAGCGGAAGCTTCTATTAGGTCTTCTTACATCCGCCTTATTCTATTTTATTGAAAGGTCTTATTAATATTGACCTTTATTACATCCGAATACATTGATCTACCTATGTGCGGGTTAGGACCTTAACACGACGTATTTAAACAAAGAATCTATGAGTAATAATAATCAAGGATAATTAAAATCTCGGTGTAATTAAACAAGGGATCTCTGAGAAATAAATCAAGGTATAAGGAAAATGTTCTATCAATCCGTTAGAACGTTGTTCACTACACTTTAATAATTAAGAATTGCATCAGTTTAACACTGTGCATTTAAGTCATTACAAGTGGCAGCACGGTTAGGACACTAGTGGTGATTTCCGAATTTCTGGCTGCCAAAATGAATCAAGGCAGTCACACAGAATCGTGGCAATTTGAAGGGTGTTGGGTTTAACCACGATTTAGCTACTACAAGAGTCAGCTCGTGGGAGTTCTACTGGAAATAATGGCTACAGGAATGGATTCATGGAATTAAGGCTCAGAACCCAACAAGGAGGGATGTCAAAACCTAAGTGCGAAGGAAGGATAGCATATCAGGCAGTGGACACCTGGGGTGACTCCGACGAAATGATGGTTGAGGTGGGAAAACGAGAAGGGTCAAGTTGTGAGGGAGTTACTGTAAACCATACATCAACTCTCTTTGCACACGCACAAAGCTTCCACTGAAATCAAATTGTGTGAGCACAGAAGTCAAAAAGCGAAGGTTTGAAAGGAATCAAATTTTCCAACGGTACTGGGCACATTCGTATGCTAAAATTTTAGTAATTTAATTGGAGAATTTAATGTAGTAATACGTTCTCTAAGTGACAAAAATAATAACAAAAAGGAGACATTTACAACTGTGATGCAAGAGGACAAAAATGGTTCAACGCGTCAGACGTAATAGCTGTCTAATGCTCAAGCACAGTAATACTGAAGCAAAGAACAGATTGTGCAGGCAACCTACAACTGTTGTAATAAGCCCGCGCCCAATTTCTTTATTCTAGGAGATTGCTGCAAGGAGAAGGTTCGTTGATGTTAAGGGGTGAGATAATCATGCATATCATACACAGGAATGCTCAGTAAGAATTAAGGGGCAAGATAATCATGCGTATCATACACAGGAATGCAACGATATTCAAGTTCACCTTGTAATAAAGGTCACTTCCTACGAGGTAAAACTTTTCGATAAAAAAAATAATAGAGATGAATAGATAGTAAAACAAAGTCTAAAAAGAGGCAAGACAAATTTTCTCTAGGAGAGGTAAGTTTCTTTTTCTTCGCAGGTGAGGGAATTACAGTTCTTGATTAACTTTTCTCCATTAAGATCTAAGAGAACAACTCAAATCTGCCAACGGTCCAAACGTTCGCTCCACATTATCGAAAATGACAAGGGTAAACACAACGCCATAAGGAGAGTTCAGAGATGTTAACCGTATCAGAATTAAACCTGAAAGAGTAATGAACTCTATGATTTTGAATTCTCCCTCATAGATAAAGAGTAAACACGGTTAAGAAGGGATGGAATTCACCGATAGAAAGCCACAGTAAGTTTATGCGCAAAAATTCAACTAGATCTAAAGTTAACAACTCGGTTACCATTTCAACTCACTAAGATGGCATAACACAAGGGGACCATTTTTAACAGACTGAGCTCAACTCCATAAGCACTGATTAAATATGAAAAATAAAACCTGTACTGAAGCTTATCAACCTAGGCAAGCTTTCACTATTGCATTTAAATGTTTAAAAATGTCTGTGTTGTGCAGGAAACTTAAAAACTTGTCCAAAACCAACTAAATTACCTACAATTTCATATCCCTGCACTTAAGGAACAATGTTGAAGGAAATATACAAGAATAAAAAATAAATTCAATACAATTTCATACCCTGCACTTAAAGAACAACGTTGAAGTCAATATACAAGAATAAAATTAAATTCAATTCAATCTACATCTTAATAGGAATACCGTAATCCGACGCTGGATTGTTGAAGTTCTTCGATTGTCTGTGATCCTCCACGCTCCTCGATGATCCTCTTCGTTCTCGGTTTCTAACTGTTGAGACCTCACTGATACCTCCCAACATACGCTAGGGGTACTCTTCTTCCCCCTGAGCCCCCCGAGTCGCAAAGGGGCCACACACACTACTAGAGAATAATCTAGCTCCCAGATCGCCTCACAAGGTCAAGCTACCACTTGTTATCTGAGCTAGGTATCCCAACTCCCATAAGAAAAATTCAGTCAAGATTGAAATTCGACAGCATAACCTTACGCATACCAGACATGATCCATACTCCTCCTCTGCCATCCTTTTTATATATTTTTCTTAGTGATTAGTTGCCCAACCCTCATTAGATTCTTTTTATTAATTTTAATTAGGATAAACCTCCTTCGTACACATGTCACCCAATCCCTTAGTTGCACCAAAAAAAAATAAAAAAAAATTAATTAATTAAATTTGCCTATTTCCCTCACCCACGTAAAACGTTCCTAAAAATGCTCCTCGATGTCCCTTCATTCCCTTACAATTCTTAAATGACTGACGAATTTCTTAAAGCCTAGTTGAGTTCACAATTAGAAAGTTCCAAAGACTAGATTCCCTACTATGTTTGATATTCCCCTTTTTCTTTAAATTCCCCTTTTCTTTAAGTTTTCCCTTTTGATCTAAGTTCAAAATTAGCAAGTTTACACACAAACAACAATTTACCTTTTTAATAATTTAATCCTTCATTAAAAATTTTCTTTAATTGTTTATGTTTGAATTTTCTTTATCCCCCCCTTTGTTGAATGTCCAATTAATTTCTTTTTTGTTCACATGCCCTACTTAGACCCACGTTTTAAATTCACTAGTCTTGGCAACAGTTTTTAAGGGAAAATTATAATTATTACTCTTTACTTACGCAACATTCATTTTAGGGCTGACCAAGTCCTAAGGTGACATAGTTTTCTAGGTACTAAGTTCAGTAACTTACTAGTGTTAAAATCATGACGTGCCCTTCAAGATGCACTACATGCTTCAAGGGTGCCACTCGCCTGCATTCACGTTTTATTTACGCGACGTGCCCTTCAAGACGCACTACGTGCTCCAAGGTGCCACTCGCCTTTTGAATGATTTTGGTAGACGTCAAACCCCTAGACACAATACATCATTAGGTGACGTTGTGGGAGACTGAGGGCCTCTAAGGAATAGGGACACTACCTTATTGCGCGCCCCTTAGAATCATCGTGAGCGACTATCACAATTTGCCCTCACGACATCATGGATCTCTCGAACTAGGTAATTGTTAACCTACAGTTCGAGCCATGATGGGAGTGCTAGTAGGCTGTGGTAGGGTTGCTGCCACACCTCTCCCTCAATATCTCTGGTTGTCTGGCATGACCCCTTTACTCCTAATGTGAGTCTGGTTAGCAATCTACCGTCATCCCGCATCCATCAACGAAACGTGTCAGCGATAACAATCAACATCATAATATCTAGTCATATGTCACATCTTTAATATCAAAAACATTCAACCCATAACAATCCACTCCCTAAATCGATCTGGAGTCCAAGGAGATCCATCGATGCCATCGACATCTTCTAATGTCCAGAGTCCTGCACACTCAAGAGAAACCAGTCAATAGCACCTGTCGATATAAATATAGCAAAATAACATATCATCAAATCCACAACATCTCATAATCATAATCAAAACAACCAATCGTATAATGAATCGGATCACTTTGCACGCAAGTGTTCTCAAAGACTAAATCCAATCAGGTGTGTGCAAGAGCGGGATGTTACATACACCCTATTGTTTTAAATTTTGTCCCGAAGTTTCATAGTATATAAGTGTCGAAATAAAGTGTCTAACAATATCTAAACGTCTAGCTATCAAACAAAAATGGAAACCGCTGATGCATATCATATGCGTCCTCCCAGGTTGCCGAGTGCAGACTATAGTTGTCCCATTGGACCTTGACCTGATCTACTGTTCGACGCCATAGCTGTCGAATGTGATGGTCCATAATGTGGATTGGCTCCGTCGTGAGCGCACCCTCGTCCGATACCTGAAAGGAACTCATGTCAATCACATGTGTAGGATCACTAACATAATGTATCAAAATAGATACATGAAAAACATCGTGCATACGCCTCAAATAATCAGGCAAGGCTAGTCAATAGGCCATGGGCCCCTTCCTTTCCACAATATCTAAGGGTCCCACAAAACTAGGAGAGATTTTATCACCCTTTCCAAACTTGAATGAGCTCTTATGTGGTTTCACCCGCAAGAAGACTCGATCGCCAACTTCATAACTACGGTTGACACGATGCGCATCAGCGTAACTCTTATGCCGATCCTGTGCCTTCTTGATCCTTTGTATTATGGTTTTCATTTGATCTTCCATTTCTTGGATCACTTCTGGTCCCACTAGGATCCTATCTTCAAGACGATCCCAACTCAAAGGCGTCCGACATGGTCACGCGTAAAGAAACTCAGATGGCACCATCTTAATGGTACTTTGATAACTCTTGTTATATGCAAATTCTATCAGTGGCAAGAATTCTTCCCAATTCTTTTGTTGTTCCATCATGTACATACACAGCATATCCTTCAATATTTGGTTCGTTCATTGGGTTTGCCCATCTGTCTCTGGGTGATACGCGGTACTAAATTTAAGTTGGGTTCCCAAGGCCCCTTGGAAACTAGTCCAAAATCATCCTGTAAACACAAACCCTCGATTGGATATAATCCTCTTAGGCACACCATGCAGCCTCACTATCTCACTGATGAAAACTCTAGCTATGTCAGGTGCCTGATACATCATACGAATAGGAATAAAATGTGCACTCTTCGTTAGAGTGTCGACTACTACAAAAATTGAGTTGTGTCTTCTTGCTGTCAGTGGTAATCCAACAATGAAATCCATCGAAATGACCTCCCATTTTGATTCTAGAATAGCGTGTGGCTCTAGTAATCCTGTCGGATGTCTATGTTCAGCCTTCACCTACTGACATTCTAGACATCTTGCCACGTAGTTGACTATGTCCGCCTTCATTCCTTTCCAGAAGAATAAGGGTTTAAGATCTGACTTCATCTTCGTGACTCCTGGATGAGCCATGTATACTACTCTATGAGCCTCTTTTAGGATCAAACTCCTCAACTTGTCGTTGGGCGGTACGTAAATCTGATTATTAAATCTCAATAATCCGTCATTGTTCACAATAAATCCCTCAAATTTTGGTAACATCATTGTGTTTTGTCTGATAATATCCTTAACCTCTTTATACCAGTCATCGTCGCACTGTAAAGTTAGAATATTTTCATGTAGATTGGTCTGTAGAGGCATCACCGAAAATATGTGTGGTCTCTGACTCAATGCATTAACCACTCTATTCACTGATCCTTTTATGTAGGTAATCTCGAAATCGTCCTCACTAAGCAATTCCGACCAACTCCTTTGTCGCGTATTCAATTCACATTGCGTAAAGATGTGTTGTAAACCAGAGTGGTCTATTTTTAATTCAAATTTCCATCCAATCAGGTAGTGTATCCATACTCTCAATTCATACACAATGGCTAATAGCTCCAAATCGTGCATTGCATAGTTCTCCTCATGCCTTCTTAACTTTCTCGAGATGTACGCGATCACTCGACCGTCTTGCATCAAGACTCCGCCTAAGCCTTCCTTGGATGTGTCAGTGCATACCAAGAAGTCCTCATCCATGTCAAGGACCTTTAGTATCAGATTTGTCGTCAACAACCCCTTGAGCCTCTGAAATTCTTCCGCGCATTTCTCAGTCCATACAAACTTTTTGTTCTTCTTCTGCAATTTCGTAATCGTATTTGTTATCTTCGAAAAACCTTCGACGAACTGTGGATAGTACCCTACTAAACCCATGAAGCTATGCACTTCAGGGACATTCGTCGGCGCAGGCCATTCCATAATAGCCTTGACCTTTGCTAGATCCACAACGATACCTTCGTCGGAGATGATATTCCCTAAATAATGAATCTTCGATTGATAAAACGAGCATTTAGACAGTTTCCAAAACAACTTGTTTTCTCGTAGACACTGTAGTACCAAGAGCAAGTGATCTTCATGCTCCTCCATCGTCCGAGAATATATCAAAATATCATCAATGAATACTTGGACGAACTTGTCCAAGTATTAGTGGAACACCCAATTCATCAAACTCATAAATACCCCTAGGGCGTTTGTCAGTCCAAGCGGTAAAACAATAAACTTGTAATGTCCAAACCTCATCTTAAAGGTGTTCTTAGGGATTTCATCCTCCTTGATCCGTAACTGGTGATACCCTGATCTCAAGTCGATCTTTGAAAACACTATCACGCCTTTCATCTGATCAAAAAGATTGTCAATCCTTGGCAACAAATATTGATTCTTGATCGTTTCCTTGTTCAATTGAAGGTAGTTAATGCAGAGTCTCCACGAATCATCCTTCTTCCATATGAAAATAATAGGTGCACCCCACGGTGACACACTTGGATGTATAAGTCCTAGGTCCAGTAACTCCTTTAGCTGCATTTTCAATCCCTGTAACTCCAGGGTCGACATCCTATAAGGATTTCTTTCTATCGGTTCAGTTCCTAGTTTTAGGACGATGGTAAATTCCAATTCCCTCTTAGGTGGCAACCCTGGTAACTCCTCTAGGAAGACATCCACAAACTCTCGTACTACCAAAAGGTTTTCCAGTCCTTCCGCCACACCGTTTTCTTTTAACACAAGGATCACATAAATCTTTCATCCCTTGTGCATGCTCTTCCATAGCTCTAGGGAAGAGATGAACCTTAGGGAAACTCCCTGGTTCATACCTACAATCACACGTCTCTATCCCTCATCATCGACCAAGCTCAACCATTTTGTCTTACAGTTGAGTATCGCCTCATGAGATTCCAACCAGTCCATACCGATCATGACATCATAATACCCTAAGATCATGACGTATAGGTTGGCCCTAGTGACAAACTCTCGTAGGTTAAGTATACAACCTGTAACCTTCCCTCCAACCTTCTGTTTGGCTCCTGAAGCAATTTCTACAAAGCTAAACTCGTCCTGTTTGATTGTCTTTACCTTAATTATTTTTAGCAATGCACCAGAAATAAACTCTCTGTAGCACCTAGATCTATCAAAATACTAAGGGTTTGATTAGTGACGGTACCTGGCGTCTCAAGCACAGTCAACTGGTGCTCTACCTAGCGGTTATTCACCGTTGCATGAATCCGATGGGCCTCGCCCAAATCTCCCACGATAGTGGGTCCGAATGATCTGACTGCTCTAGCCCTCTCAACCGGGCAGTCATGCTGGTAATGTGGCTCCCCACATGTACAACACCTAGTCTTTAGTCCAATACTCTTGGTACCTGAAGTAGAAGCTGATGGAATAGAGGCCTAGAATCCTGGTTTGCTTTGCTGAACATGCCTAAACTGTTGTTGGGGAGGTCGACGCTGGTGCTAGTGTTGTGGTCCTCTGTAAGGAGTTCACTGCTGAGGTGTCAGTCGTCGTGGTGCAGTGAATGTGGATCCTCTCGAAGTGCCTCGATATCCTATTGGATTCCTAACTGGTGTATGATGTTGTTGCGTACTAGATGTCGTCGGTCCTGTCGGTATCACCGGAGTCCTGCTCTGACCCCCATTGATGAACTCCTCCTCTGCTGTGAGGGCCTTCTAGACAACATCGTGCAACGTTTGAGGCATCAAAAGCCTCACTTTCGCACCAAAGCTAACATTAAGGCCAAACACAAACTTGTTGACCTTAAGCTTCTTGGTATTTAGGTGGGGAGCATACCGAAGCAACTCCATAAAACGAGCCTCGTACTTGGGCATCGTACGACTGCTTTGTCGTAAGGCATTGAACTTGTTGAGCTGACGCTTAATGAATTCCTCCGACAGATACCTTTCATGGAACCGTTCCTTAAACATTTCCCATGACACGTCTTCGACGACCATGTTCAATTGTGGCAGGAGTGTCTTCCACCATAGAATAGCGCTCCCCTTCAGTTGAAAGACCGCCATGCAGACCTTCATGTAGGAGGTATAGTTGCGAAGTGCAAAGCACATCGCCATATTCTCCAACCATGCCTCGGTGACTGCATTGTCTATGGGACCAAAGAACGCGAGAAACTTGACCTTCTTGAGTTCACTGTGAACACTACCAGTACCAGTTGAGGCGTGCGGTGGACCCTTAGGAGGTGTCGATGCCTTGGCCTCATCTCTATCCAAATGACTGATCAGGGCCTCTGACATCCTCTGAAAGGCCATCATCAACCCAACCACATCACTCACAATTATCTGCTCCTGCTCGAAAACCTGTTATTCTCCCTGGGGGTTAGACCCCTTGGGTGTGGATGCTATTGGAGGCACCGTGCCTCCTCCCCTAACACCTTGTCATCTGCCTCCACGACCTCCTCTAACCATGATTTCCTGCATGAATACAAATCAATTTTAATTAGCAACATTTTATAATCAAGTATCTAACCAATGGAATCCATCGTGATCCCAAGTCACGGGTCGAGCTGGCTCTAATACGATATGTAACAACCCAACCGTTACGACACAACTGACGTGCAACAAGTGAAATATTTTGTATATATATTTGCGTTGGAAACACATTACATTTAAATAACAAGATCATCAACACGTCATTCATATGTAGAAACGAAACAATATTAAAGCATTAATAATTGAATGACACCATGCCGACACATCATCAATTATCATCAAAAGAACATTAATCCAATACGCAAGGATGATTATTTAAAATAGTTGTTCATTACATCAAGCCTTCATTGTGCAAGAGTTTTCTATCTTAAACCATCATTCTTACATTGATTTCATCGCACAAAATATATCATCATCCTTCAATCATACATCAACAATTCTAATTGTTTCTCATGAGAGTAACCACTCTAATAAACACATGACAACTAAAATTTAAGACATGCAAGTCCACCTCAATCCTAATCTAATCATTAACCAAACATATCTAATAATACACCTAAACTTCAACCGCTCTTACCTCATGACCTTTGATTGCTAAAACATTTTTAAACAACATATATTATTATTTGTTACTTAGGCTAAGTTAAGGTATCATTGGTCGATTTCCATCAAGGTGAGCACATGATTAAACATTCTAAATGACTCATGGATAACAATATGGGTCATTACTGATCCAGGTGGATATCGGTGGCCACCCACCTTTTCCGACTGGCTCAAAACTGTTTTCTAGCAATTTTGGTAATTTACTATTTTTAGCAGGTTTTAACTTCCGGGGCCATTTTGAGGGCCTAAATGAAGGTTTTTCAATATCAAGGTTCTCAATGATATCCGAAGGCATGATTGAGCCCCCAAA
>SNQJ01S0017671.1:2037-37849 GCA_010110895.2 Picea sitchensis | reverse complement strand
GTATTACTGTATATCTATGTTTATGGTTGCATCTCTGATACATTTCTGTTATATTATTGAATATCTGCAATATCTCTGTGCATTTCTTTATTATATCTCCGCTCTCATTTCGTGCCGAAAATAATCCAGATCAATTACACTGAAATTCAAATTATGACTCAATTACCAATTAATCAAAATAAAGAATTCACATAATATCATACATTCTTCCATGGATGAAATGTCTTGTGTCCTTACCAACCTTATAAGCCTTCCCACATTATGATCATTCATCGTTAAGGTGTACACCTTATCACTTAACTCATCATGCTAACGTACATCATCAAATTGTACAATATAAACATAAATTTTATCCAAATAATGAATTAAACACAGTTTATATATCAATTTAATTAATTACAAAAATCTCACAATTTCTAAAACACCATTTAATTAACTTAGATTAAACACTGCCTACTATCGTCAGGATGGCTAGATATGCAAAAGTGGTGATTCAATGACTACTTAAAACAAAGTAATTATAATATCTGTAAATAAACAAGGAATCGTTGTGTATTGCTAAAAATATATTTAACTCCCGATGTATTTAAAAAAAGAATCTCTGAGTGATAATAATCAAGGATAATTAAAATCTCGGTGTAATTAAACAAGGGATCTCTGAGAAATAAATAAAGATATAAGGAAAGCATTCTATCGGTCCGTTAGAACATTGTTCACTCCACTTTAATAATTAAGAATTGCATCAGTTTAACACTATGCATTTAATTCATTACAAGTGGCAACACGATTAGGACGCTGGTGGTGATTTCTGAATTTCTGGTTGCCGAAATGAATTGAGGCAGTCACACAGAATAGTGGCAGCTGAGTTTAACCATGATTTAGCTTCCATAGGAGTCAAATCATGGGAGTTCTATTGGAAACAACAGTTACAGGAACATATTCATGGAATTAAGGCTCAGAACCCAATAAGGAGGGATGCCATAACTTGAGTGCGAAGGCAGGAAAGAAGATTCGGCAGTGGACACCTGGGGCGACTCCGACGAAACGATGGTTGAGGTGGGAAAATGGGAAGGTCCAAGTTGTAAGGGAGTTACTATAAACCATCTGTCACCTCTCTCTGCGCACGCACATGGCTTCCACTAAAATCAAGTTGTGTGAGCGCAGAAGTCAAAATGCCAAGGTTTGAAAGGAATCAAATTGTCCAATGCTACTGGGCACGTTCGTGTGCTAACATTTTGGTAATTTAATTGGAGAATTTAATGTAGTAATACGTTCTCTAAGTGACAAAAATAATAACAAAAAGGGGGCATTTACAGCTGTGATGCAGGAGGACATAAATGGTTCAATGTGTCATACATAATAGCTGTCTATTGCTAAAGCATAGTAATACTGAAGAAAAGAACGGGTTGTGTAGGCAACCTACAATTGTTGTAATAAGCCTGAGCCCAATTTCTTTATTCTAGGAGATTGCTGCAAGGAGAAGGTTCGTTGATGTTAAGGGGAAAGATAATAATGCATATCATACACAGGAATGCTCTAGCAAGAAATAAGGGGAAAGATAATCATGCGTATCATACACAAGAATGCAACAATCTTCGAGTTCACCTTTTAATAAAGGTCACTGCCTATGAGGTAAAACTTTTCAGTAACAAAAATAACTGAGGTGAGTAGATAGTAAAACAAAGTCTAAAACGGGGTAAGACAAATTTGTTCCATGAGAGGTAAGTTTATTTTTCTTTGCAAGTGAGGGAATTACAGTTCTTGATTAATTGTTCTCCATTAAGATCTCAGAGAACAACTAAACTCTGCCAACAGTCCAAACGTTCGCTCCACATTATTGACAATCCTAAGGATAACGCAACGCCAGAAGGAGAGTTCAGAGATGTTAACCGTATCAGAATTAAACTTGAAAGAGTAATGAAATCTTTGATTTTGAACTCTCCCTCACAGATAAAGAGTAAACGTGGTTAAGAAGGGATGAAATTCACCGACAGAAATCCACAGTAAGTTTATGTGCAAAAATTCAACTAGATCTAAAGTTAACAACTCGATTACCATTTCAGCTCGCTAAGAGGGAAGAACACAAGGGGACCATTTTTAACGGACTGATCTCAACTCCATAAGAACTGATTAAATATGAAAAAGAAACTCTGTAGTGAAGCTTATCAACCTAGGCAAGCTTTCACTATTGCATTTAAATTTTTAAAAATGTCTGTGTTGTGCTGGAAACTTAAAAACTTGTCTAAAACCAACTAAATTCCCTACAATTTTATACCCCTGCACTTAAGGAACAACGTTGAAGGAAATATAAAAGAATAAAAATTAAATTCAATACGATTTCATACCATGCACTTAAATAACAACGTTGAAGGAAATATACAAGAATAAAATTAAATTCAATGCAATCTACATCTTAACAGGAATACCATAGTCCAACACTAGCTTGTTGAATTTATTCGGCTGTCGGCGATCCTCCACGCTCCCTGGCGAGCCTCTTCGCTCCCGCTTGCTAATTGTTGAGATCTCACCGGTACCTCCCATCCAACGCTAGGGATAGTCTTCTCCCCCCCGAGCCCCCCGAGCCGCAAAGGGGCCACACACACTACCAAAGAATAATCTAGCTCCCAGCTCGCTTCGTAAGGTCGAGCTACCACTCGTTATCCAAGTTGGGTATCCCAACTCCCACAAGAAAAATTCAGTCAAGATTGAAATCTGGCAGCATAACCTTACACATACCAGATGTGATCCATACTCCTCCTTCGCCATCCTTTTTATAGATTTTTCTTAGTGATTAGTTGCCCAACCCTCACTAGATTCTTTTTATTAAATGTAATTAGGATAAACCTCTCGGTACACATGTCACCTGATCCCTTAGTTGCACCAAAAAAATAATTAATTAATTAATTAAATTTTCCTATTTCCCTCACCCACCTAAAATTGTTCCTAAAATCGCTCCTCGGTGTCCCTTTATTCCCTTACAATTCTTAAATGACTAATGCCTTTCTTAAAGCCGAGTTGAGTTCACAATTAGAAATTTTTGAAGACTAGATTCCCTACTATGTTTGACATTCCCCTTTTTCTTTAAGTTCTCATTTTCTTTAAGATTCCCCTTTTTATCTAAGTTCAGAATTAGCAAGTTTACACACAAACAACAATTTACCTTTTTAATAATTTAATCCTTCATTAAAATTTTACTTTAATTGTTTATGTTTGAATTTTCTTTATCCCCCCTTTGTTAAATGTCCAATTAATTTTTTTTTTTGTTAACATGCCCTACTNCTAGGCTTGGTAATAGTTTTTAAAGGAAAATTATAATTATTACTCTTTACTTACACAACATTCATTTTAGGGCTGACCAAGTCATAAGGTGACATAGTTTTCTAGGTACTAAGTTCAGTAACTTACCAGTGTTAAAATCATGACGTGCCCTTCAAGACGCACTACATGCTCCAAGGGTGACACTCCCCTGCATTCACGTTTCATTTAAGCGACGTGCCCTTCAAGATGCATTACGTGCTCCAAGGTGCCACTCACCTTTTGAATGATTTTGGTAGACGTAAAACCCCTGGAGTCAATACCCCATCAGGTGACCTTGTGGGAGACTAAGAGCCTCTAAGGAATAAGGACCCTGCCTTATTGCACTCCCCTTAGAATCATCGTGAGCGACTGTCACAGTTTTCCCTCACGACATCGTGGATCTCTCGAACTAGGTAATCGTTAACCTACAGTTCGAGCCACGAAGGGAGTGCTAGTAGGCTGTGGCAGGGCTACTGCCACACCTCTCTCTCAATATCTCTGGTTGTCATGTGTGACCCCTTTACTCCTAATGTGATTCTGGTTAGCAAGCTACCGTCAGCCTGTTTCCATCAATGAAACATGTCAGCGATAACAATCAACATCATAATATCTAGTCATATGTCACATCTTTAATATCAAAAACATTCAACCCATAACAATCCACTCCCTGACTCGATCCGGAGTCCAAGAAGATCCATCGATGCCATCGGCATCTTCTAAAGTCCAAAGTTCTACACACTCAGGAGAAACCAATCAATAGCACATGTCGATATAAATATAGCAAAATAACATATCATCAAATCCACAACATCTCATAATCATAATCAAAACAACCAATCGTATAATGAACCGGATCACTTACACACAAGTGTCCTTAAAGAATAAGTTCAATCATATGTGCGCAAAAGCAGGATGTTACACTCATGGATCATTATTGTCTATTATACTCATGCTAGTCTCTTTAAAATGAAATACTAAAATTATATTATAGTATTTTATGCTCATGGATCATCACAATATGTTATATAAAACCATACATTATTTTACTAAATTGATATAACTATTCTTCCCTACTGTTTTAATTTAGTTGCATAGTTTTCTATATTTGATATGTTGTTTTTAAATAGTTTTCACTTTAATTATTTCACGGTTTTCAAATAATTTTATATTTCAATTCAAACAAAGTATTAAAACTATTCGAACATCAAGCTGCATATAATTTAAGTTTAGATAAAAGAATATAACATGGAGTTAAAAACATTTAATCTACAAACTATTTTAAGTGTTTTGTATTGTATTCTAATTTTAAATTTTTTCTTATGAAAACCTAAAACTTAACCAATATCTTAAAATTAAACTTCTTAAACTACCTTACTTTCAACTATTTAAAACGTCTCTTATTTAAGAATTCAACTTAGAAAATCATATAATAACTTAGTGAATGTTATAATGGAATTGATTGAAATGATTATCCATGCGTAAACTTAACAATAACCACATTAACATGAAATGTGGAAACCCTACAACATTTCATGCAAGACAATATTTCTCATTAAATTGGTAGTAGGTGTAAAACAAAGATCAAAGATGGTTTCCCGCTCCTCGTATTTACTTACTCTTGCTTTAATATGTCGTATACTTCTGAATTCCTCCTGATTAACAGATATATAAGCAAGGGTAGTAATTCCAAATGGTAACTATAATTTCAAAACAAGACTTATTGTTCTATAAAATGAAAATCATCAATGACTCCATAAGCAAGGGCACGGACTAGAATAAATAAATAAAATTGATATTTTATATTTAATTTCAATTAGAGTAAATAACATTAAAAGATTTGATTTAAACACAATAAACCTTGCTTCTCTTCATGTTATTATAGATTTATAAAAAAAATAGTTACACTTTCATTTTTTAGATTTCAACATTAACGCATTAGCATAACCTCAATTGTTCTTTATTTTAATGCCAAATAATGTCTAACCCTACCTTCTTTGAAATGAAACATTATTTTGTAGTTAGATAGAGTTCAACCAAGATTAACACTACCTTCCATGCCCTAAAATTGTGTAATATTTGTTGTAAGTGAATTGTATTTATGCATAATTGTAATATTGCTAGATTACAATAAATATCTTACATAATTGTAATATAGCTAGATTGTAATAAAGTTCCTTATTGGATTCTTACATATAGTAACATATATGTTTTATGTGATTGAGTTCTATTCATACATTCATGAATAGTTAGCATGGTTTTTTAGTTTATTGTTCTAACTTAGTGCTTCGATCTATTGGTGCTTTTGCTTTATATTTTTTTATGATTGAATCTCTATTTAGTTAAGTATGTTATACAAGATATGTTATTGACCTTCAAAATTGAGAAATATTAATATAATATTACAATAAAATAAATAAGGACACATTCATATAAATAAAGTTTACTTTAGAAACCTTTAAGTCAAAACCTCCATAAAAAATTTGCAATCTAGCCCATAAACCCTAGATGAATTGCTAACCCCTAATCCCCACCCATGGGAGTAAGCATCCCTTAAGGATCCCTCCAATTATTAGTTCTACAGTTTCCTACAATTATTAGTTCTACAGTTTCCTACTTGCACAATCTACTTGTAAAATACAACAGAGATACAACAATCTCTTGCTTGTTGTATACTTTACAAAATAGGGGGAACCAAACATTCATAAAATTATCTACTAAGGGTAGTTATGCCCATTACTTTCCTACACTAAGAAAACATTTTAATACTGACAAACTTCATGAATTCATGAATGAGTTTACAACATTCTTAAAGCTATCAAAATTTTGCAACAGCACATTGTTGTCTTCAACCATGTCTATAAAAAAATGAGATTGCACATTAATATGCTAGTCTTAGCATGATAAATAGGGTTCTTTACAAGGCATGTTTCACTTTGACTGCCAAAATCTATACTTACAACTTTCTATGTAAAAAAAATACATGAGTGTAATCTCTGCAAAAATACAACTTCCTTACTTGCATGAGTGTCTACCATGTACTTAGAAACTGTATTTGTTAGTTCAACTACAACCCACCTCTTTCTCATCCAATTGATTTCTCTGCCAAATAGGTTAAACACATAGCCACTTGTACATCTTCTACGATCAAGATCTTCATCCCATTACAAATCAATAGAATCCTATCCAACCATCACTTTGTTTGGATTAGGTCTTCCTTATTAGCATATTATATAATATGAAGTGCCACATGAATATCTGAAGACCCTCTTTACAACTATCAAATGTTAATTCCCTAGTTTTGACATATATTTGGTAAAAAATCCCACTACATGGGCAATTTATGGTCTCGTACATACATACCATACATCAAAATTCTAACTACACCTGCATATGGAACACAAGACACAATCTCTATCTCTTCTTTTGTCTACATACACTATTTTATAGACAAATTTACACCTACATGAATATGAACCTTGACCAATTTACATGCCTACATGCTAAACCTCTGCAATATCGTCCCAACTTATTTTCTATGATTCAACCAAAGTTTGCTACTTACATGATCTCTTTCCATTTTAATTCAAAAAATAAAATTTGTAGTACCAATATCCTTCATATCACACTCAAAGGACAAGTGATATTTAGCATCCTTGATGATTTTATTGTTGTTTCTAATTAGCAACATATCATGATCATATAATACCAAATAAACAAAATGATCACCAACTTTCTAGGAATACACATAGTGATCGTTTTTCTTCTTAAAAATCCAAGTACGAATATATCAGTATCAAAAGTTTGATACTACATTCTTGGATATTTCTTTAATCCATAGCGGGACTTCTTTAGATTGAAAACCAACTCCTTTTCCTTCACTATAAAACCTTTTGTTTGTTTCATGTAGATTTATTCTTTAAGATCCTTGTGTAGGAATGTTGTATTCACATCCATTGTCTACACTTCAAGATCAAATGCATCGGTAATAGAAAAAATAAATATAATGGAAGTTAACTTAGAAATATGAGAAAAAAAAATCAAAATCAATAATTCCCTCCACTTGGGAATATCCCTTTGATACCAAGCGAGATTTTTACTCCACACTTTACCTTTTTTTTTTTTTTAATTCTTCTTAACACTATTTTTTTTATCAATGAGGTTTCCACCAACATGAAATACTTCGTTGTGAAGATAGTTTTTTACCAACACTAATATTATCCCTCTATATCTCAACCAAACTTGGCATATGCAAATATGGAAATCTTGTACTATTAAAATTAATCACAACCCCATATAGAGGAATTTTCACCAAATCATCATTCTCCTCCACCGAGGCATCACATGTCACATCCTTAAAACAACTAGAAGGATAAAAAATGGAAATGGTCAATGCAACATGGTTAGCATATCTCATAGTAGGTATACTCACTCTCATTAAAGACCTATATTCTTCTACATGGTTATGTGCATCCTACAATGTTTACGTAATCCATCTCAACTTATTGCATGTTGGAATAGAGGAAGAGGACTTATCCTTCCTTAAGCTCTCCTCCCGATCTGGATTATATAGGAAACAAAATTAAACACACAAATGAAAAGAGAAAAGAGAAAATTAATACATTAAAAACCTAACTTCTATTGATGAATAAAATAACACAATAATGTAGAACACAAACTGACTAGAATGGTGGTAGCTTATCTCTTAAGAGAGAGATATTTCACCTACGCTCATTCAAAAAATATCATATAAGAGGAAAAAATAATGGCCTTTTAACATAAGTCAAGAACCTTAAAGGTCCACAACCCTAACCCTAGGAGACAAAGTTCCTAAAGGTGTTCTTGAGATCTAAGCTGGTTAGTTTCTACATCAACTTCTGGAGGGAAAATCTTTCACATACAATCTTTGTTTGAAATGCATAATATCTTGTTGGAAATATTTGACTACGTAATGTAATATTATGGCATGGACTTGGTGTGTCAAAGACAAATTTAGGCATGTAACGACCCTACTGATCGACAACAAAAGTGACGTACAATAGGTATTTTTTTTTTCGCGTTAGGAAATTTAAAACGTCATAATTAATAACAACATCATTGACACATCATTCACATAAATTAATGAAACAATATTAATTCATTAACAATAAATCACGACACAATGCTGACACTTCATCACCATGAACCATGACACACATATTGACGTATTAACACATTAATTAACAACAACCCAACATCATTGCATTCTACCATTAGTAACGACGCATAAAAAATATGAATCATAAATGCTCGGCTCATATCATAAGGAAAATCATTAGATAACACCAGGATAACACGAGATAATATAACAAATCATAAGGATCATAAAGATAATCACAAGAATCACATAAGATACTACCCGCCCAACCTACCTTGCAAGGTTAGGACCTCCAAGACACATAAGCAATGCTCAAGCCTAGGTTCCAATTGATTTTAACCATTTAAGGTCTCAGGGCTAGTGATTGTTATGAGGAACAAGGAGGTGTCTACATCCCACTAACACAATCAATCCAAGAAACTAACTAAATCAACAGAGTCTACAATCATCGATCACATCAATCCATCAATCCTCAACAACAATTAATCAAGGCACAAGGGTAATCCTTCACATAACACATAATAAACCATATTAAATCCAAGATGCAAGCATTTATCAGTTATTTTCGAGGTGCAAGGCCCAGTAACAAAATGCAGTCTTCCATCATAATAAATTTTCATTAAGCGCTAGAAGACTAATATCTAAGACCATCATTTATTACCGAAAATTCATTTGCGCAAGAAGTCTAAAATTCTAAAACCATCATTTATTACATAAAATCCATTTGCGCAAGAAGTCTAAAATCTATAACTATCATTTATGACATAAAATCTATTTGTGAAAGAAGTCTAAGTACTCGATCAATAAGAAACACATCATTCTAAAGTCGCAAGTATAAACCACTTTATCATTAATCAATCAATAATTAATCATTGCACAAGCTTAAAATAATTACATAACCATCCAGATAGTGCATTGATCATGCACAATTTAATCAAATTTATTTTAAATTCGTGGCACAAGATTAACATCTACTTTAATGAAAGGAGCAAGGTAAACATCAAATTCTAACTACGCAGTGCAAGTAAACCAAATTTTAATTCAATCCAGCAACATCAATATTTAAGGGCACAAGGAAATCTAGTTATTAATCCATCTAACATTGAAAATTTAAAGGCGCAAAAAATAGATTTTAAATCAACATTTAGACAAGTTTTCATAACGCGAGCAGTTCTATGACTAAACAAAACTCCTTACATCATATTTTCCTTGTGCGCAAGAGGTCTAATACACCCAACATACAATATATTTAAAAATCAGTGCAGTTCTATTTATTTTTCTAGTCATTCATCAACACCGAAGGGTCATTGTGCAATAGCCACTACCCCATATTATGGTGCAACAAATTCCGAGTGCATATAATACATTAACTTCATACATTATGGTCCAACTTTAAATTATTATGCTAAATAATATCGTACATGGCTGAACAAGTTATCCATCATCACATTTTGTATGCAATATGTTATTAACATGGAAGACTAACCAAATTATGTTATAAAGGTGGATCGACAAAGCCACATAGCATTAGAAAATGAAAAGGAAGAATACGAGAACCATGGTGTTGAAGAGTGTATGACCATAATTCAATAGCACATATTTTGAATAAACATGGATATGATTTTATAGTTTGAAATACAAGTCCCAAAATCGTAAATTTATAAAATGAATATAATTTACTATTGGAATCTCTAATTATGAATATGAGTCACTGTTGGAAGCTCCCCACCCCCAAAATATCAACCATATCAACACAGCTAAATACATGCAATAATCGAATATGATGGAACAATTAAATGTATCTAAATTCAACAAATAATAAAAAACAAATACAAAGTCCCATGCACCCCTTAGCCAAATGGAATAGATGGCGCCAACGCTGAGAAGAAAAAGCGGTCTGCTGGGAAGGAAGAAATTCGTTGAAAGTTAATGCAAATGCAGAGAAATAGCTACGAAATCATAGAGGGATATGTTAGAATATAATGGATGTTCTCGTTTAACCATAGAATATATGGCAATATTGTCACCCAACCATAGGCCGAAGCTACCCCCGAGCACCTTAACTTTGACAGAGAATTATTCCGAAAGAAAACCCTAGACTGGATAGCCAAAAAAAGGTGGCACACCTTTCTCCAAGGATAGCGCACCAAGCAAGAGTAACAAGAGCTGATGAGAGAGTCCAAGACAAAACCAAAATCTTCTAGTTGCAGCAGCTGTAAAAATAGCTCTCCTCCAAACTTGCACACAAACTGGCCAACTGCAGTGTGCACAAGTGTTGCTTCTACAGTTCTAAGAATATTAGCTAGAATGAAGACTGGCCTCCTGTATTTATACTATTTCTGGTAGACTGTCTAGGCCCACTTCTCATTATGGGTGCTACTTCTTTAGTATATAATATTTTCTTTAGCCGACTTCTTCTCTTGGAGGCTAATAATCTAATACAAGTCATTCTCTTGAGATGACTTGTCTTCTAGGGTTATTAACCAATTAATTAGGGTTTCTTATTGCTTCCCAGAATATTATATTCTCGTCAGGTTTACATGTGGAGGTAAATACCTCCCACATCTACCATAATAACAACACTCCCTCCTAGCTAGGGAGGTATTGAAGGTAATGGTCTTGAGCACAAACATACCATTCACCTGGTAGCATCAACATAGTTGTATAGATTATCTCATCATTATATCATGATCCCCATCATCACTATCAGTGTCATCAACTGCATCATCTCTTGAAACTATACTCCATCTGAATAATCAGACATGATGCTGGATAAGTCACTCACTCCACAGAGTGACACAAGAACCATTCTTCTAATCCAAACATATGTCCTAGAAGAATAAATGTCCTAGACCATTTTCCATCTAGGAAATCTCTATCCATTCATCATCCATCTAGCTGGTAATCATTTCCAAAACTACTGATAGTCTTCAAGGCAATCAGAACAATTTCATTAAATAGAACACAACTGTGTCTATCCATAGTAGTACACAACTACAATCTAGTGGTATACTACCACACCAAGTAGCACATAGATACTTGATCAGTGATGTATAGTCACAATCAGTGGAACACATCCACCATAGTAGCATACATTTACTATCCAGAGACATACAGTATTCATAACAATTGTATCATCTGATATCAACCTACACATAAAACATTGTTATGATATAAACTAAATCATCTGGGCCATTCTTCCACTCACATTTGTGAGATCTGGAAGATCATCTGCCCTCAGAAGGTAAAACATCAACGATGAGATATCTGGACTATTCTTTTCAAGCAAGGAAGAATAGCTGTCCCAATTTATGAGCCTGGACCATTCACCTATCTAGGCCATTCCTCTAGAACTAAACAAAGTGAAACCTGGAGAGAATGAGTCTGCCCTAGGGAATGTCTGTCCCTGATTGTTGCACCTAGACCATTCACCTATCTTGGCCATTCCTCTGGCACTAAATAAAGTGAAACCTAGAGAGAATGAATCTGCCCTAGGGAATGTCTGTCCAGACCATTTCCTAAGGAAATAACTGTCCTGCACCAACCTCCAAAACAGACCATTCTTCGAAACTGCTCACAAATGTGAGCTTCGAAAGAATGACTATCTAGCGAGGCGAACTAATATTCTTGACCACTACTGAGAGTGACCGTCAAGAAGAGAGACTATCCTAGACCATTCCCCCGCACTGGCCACAAGGGGAATCACTATCTATGGTACATCAACAATCCATCGAACCATTTTCATTACAAAAATGATCGTTTGATCTGGACCATTTTCCGAACTAGAAAATGTCTGTCCATCAGAAATCTCAAACCACTTTTCGAACTGGAAAATAACTTCTCATCTTAGACCATTTTTCGAACTTGAAAAATGACTATCCATAAATCAATAACACATCAATGCTCCCAACCTGGGAGTCATATCTTCCTTTTTCAATAATGAAGTCATCTCCATGAGCTCCAACTTGAGTACACAAACTCTTTCATCTTGGATAGAGGCTTTACCAAAATGTCTGCTTATCTGCTCATCTGTGGAGATATAAATTGAAGAACCATTTTCTCTTTTCTGGAATTCATCATGGAGAATGTAATGCTTGATCTCAACGTACTTCTGTCTTTCTGGAATATTGTTTTTTCTGAAGGCTTCATATATCTCTGATCATTACAGTATATCATAGTTGAATTCAACTCTTTTGTTTCCTTCTAGCTCATAACATCGTGGCAAGGCTCAAACTGGAACATATCCATGTGGCACTTCTTCTATCATCATGAGAGTTTGTCATGGATTAGCAATCCATCATCCTGGACTTCTGAGTAACCATTCTGATTTTTATCATAGAAGGTTTTCACCATGCTTATGCTATGTATGACAGGATTTGCACTAAGTTGTTTGAATCCATACAAAATCTTCTTCCATATGCATACAAGGGTCTCTTTTTGGTATACCTCAAAGCCTTGAGGTTTCTCTATATACGCTCTTTGTTCAATTATTCTGGAGAACAGTCTTTGCATTCATCTGATGTCAACTCCAACCCGTGTATATTACGAACAATATAATGGCTCATGTAGAGGTATGTCTGGTTTAATGGAACAAGCAATCATCATAGTCTTCTCCCTCTATCTGGGAGAACCTCTAGTTATGGATCTCGCAATGCTTATACTCATAAGTCTTCCATACACTGTTCTTCATCACAACTTTCAGTTCCTCTTCTTGATTGCATCTAGTGAATTCAGGTGAGACTGGTAGTCTTGTGATTCTTGATACAATGACTGGTTGTTTTGGCTTTTCTTTCTCTCTTGGAATCTTCATGTTCTTCCTCATGTTTCTCTTTAGCTCTTGGGTCCATGGAGTTTTCTATAGATTCCATTCCCTCAAGATTACAACTTCTTCCTTTCATCATAGGATCATGGATGTGGATGGACAATCAAGGATACTTTTAGGCTTCTTTTCGAAGAAGGCTTCTTCTAAAGTCAAACTGAACATGTACTACTTTTCATGGTTGTTACCATGATATATACTTCATCATCTTCAATGGATCATAGGATTAGCTCCCTCCTAATCCTTGATTCATGTATGAATGCATGCTCTTCTTTTGGAAATATAAAATCGGCTCCCTCCATCTAACAGAGTTCATGCTTCCGCCTGCATCCTTATTGCCTTCTGCAAAGTTTCATAAGTCTTTCTCCAATTTCCTCTTGATTGCTGACTTCTTTCTGTCTTTACTTATTCTAGGTTTCTTCAAGATTGATTCTGATTTCGACTTATCTTACAGTGGTTACTTATGTAATAACTTCCACATGAATTGTTGCTAGGGGTTGTTGATGTACTTTATCCTTTCATGTGTATTGTCTGACTTGTAGTCATAGTGATAACAATCCTTATCTTGTTGTTATTCCATATGTATAATTTATCTTGGAACATATTATCTTCTAAGAAATAGATATGCAAGATATGTATAGAAAACACGATATGTACAAGAACTATGAAGAGTATTGTTACCTTGTCTTAGAAGAAGAAGTCTGTTTCATCCTGCCTAGTCTTCTTTGACAACTCATTTTCTTCGACAACTGATGCTTTGTGTGTCTCCTTCCTTTTCTTTAGCTTGGGACAATGATTCTTCCAGTGACCATATTTTCGACAGTTGAAGCATTGTATTTATGACATATCTTTCTCTTGATTTGGCTTCTTCCTTGAGCCAAACTTCCTTTTGTTCCTGAAATTCTTGAATCTTGTTGTGAAGGCTTGATCATTGTATTTCTTTTGATGTTTCTCTTTTGCACTAATCCTTGATTCTTCTTGTGCACATCAAGTCCAAAGTTCTTCAAATGTAGTATACTCCTTCCTTGTGTTCATGCTTATGGCAAATGCATCCCATGTCTTGGGAAGACCGTTGAGTACTATATTTACCAGTTCCTTCTTTGAAGTGATTTCTTCAATAGATTGTAGTTGATATCTTAACTGAGATATTCTCACAAAGTATGATGTTATGCTATCATCATCATTCATATTCATGTCACAGAGCTCATTCTTCAGACTCATTACTTGTCCAATGTTTCTGACTGAGAAGAGGTTTGTTAGGGCATCGTACATCTTATTAGATGAATCAAGATGGGAGATGTAGGGTATCAAGTGGTATTTTATAGAATCCACTATGATACTCATGGAATTGATGTCATTGTCTTTGAACTTCTCCATAACTGCAACGTTCTGCGGTTCCTTCTCTTTTCCTTCTTCAAACTCTAGTTCCACAGTATTTCCTTTCACGATATCCAACACTTTATTCTTAGCAAGCATCAGATCAATCCTTGTCTTCCATGCTATGAAGTTAGAAGCCCCTTCTAACTTGTTTTCTGACTTCATAGAGTAAGTCATGGCTGCTTTGACTTGGTCAACCCTATATTTGACCAAAAAATCAAACTTGATGTCTTAGCTTGCTGAGAGTACCAGGCGATGCGCTAGGCTAGGGAACACTAGTCTATCTAGAAATTAGGTCAATCCCTTCACTTAAGGTGCCTCAAAGAGAGAGTTAGGGTTTTGTTGCTGCAACAAAAACTGGTTGCAACTGCAACTGCAACTGAGAAAATCCTCCCAATCTATCTTCCAACGGTTAGATTGTCCGAAGATAGTGTGGGCCCATAACCTATTACAATATAATGGATGTGCTCGTTTAAACATAGAAAATATAGCAATATTGTCACCCAAACATAGGCCGAAGCCACCCCCGAGCACCTTAAATTTGACAAAGAATCATTTCGGAAGAAAACCCTAGACTTGATAGCCAAACAAAGGTGGCACACCTTTCTCCAAGGATAGCGCACCAAGCAAGAGTAACAAGAGCTGATGAGAGAGTCCAAACCATAACCAAGAGAGAGTCCAAGACAAAACCAAAATCTGCTAGTTGCAGCAGCTGCAACAACAACTCTCCTTCAAACTTGGGCACAAACTGGCCAACTGCAGTGCGCACAAGTGTTGCTTATACAGTTCTGAGAATACTAGCAAGAATGAAGACTGACCTCCTGTATTTATACTATTTCTGGCAGACTGTCTGGGCCGACTTCTCATTTTGGGTGCTAATTCTTTAGTATATAATGTTTCCTTTAGCTAACTTCTTCTCTTGGAGGCTAATAACTTAATACAAGGCATTATCTTGAGCTGACTTGTCTTCTAGGGTTATTAACCAATTAATTAGAGTTTTTGATTACTTCCCGAAATATTCTATTCTCGTCAGGTTTACACGTGGAGGTAAATACCTCCCGCAACTACCATAATATTAACAGGATAATCGCTCCAAGCTCCACAAATTTGTAGAGGATGGGTTGTTCCTTGGGGAGGAAATAACTTGCCGATAATTAATGCAAACGCAAAGGTACAATTGTTAATTCACAGAGGGATAATCGTTGTGAGCTCCACAAATTTGCAGAGGAGGGGTTGTTCAATGGGAAAGAATATTGCTGATAATAATGAAAACGCACCGAAATCATTTAGGAAATTTGTGTGATGCCCTAGGGGCTGGGTGATTTCCTTGGGAGAAAAACGCATAGAACAAAGTTCATTTAAAATCCCCAATGCTACAGAAACAAAAATCGTGTGAGGGAGGGAACTCTGGTTGAGCGTAATGGATTGGAACATTGATCAACAAGAAGAAAATCGTGGAAAACATTAAAGGGGAGGGTCTTAGATCAAGATAGTTGGGTGAAATTCTTGTTGAGGGAAGACTTGTGTGCTCCACAAATTTGTAGATGAAGGCTTAAAATGCAGTGCACCAATACATTAAATTTTTGTTTTGTTGGGAAAGGATTGAAGTGGAGAGAAAGCATTTTTTTATTTTTTTTGTTGAGCGAAATTCGTTTGGGAGCGGAGATGTAAAGAAATTAAAAATTGATCAAGTTAATAGGTTGCAGAGCTATTCCCCTTCCTCAACACAGAAGAATGAATTTAAAAAAAAACCAGAGAACCAATCATTTAAAATTCGAGCAGGGGTTCGTCAGGGAGAAAATAAGGATTATTTACCGATTTCATTCTTTACTCATAGAGCAAGGGTTGTGGAAAGGAGATAACTGTTGGAAATTTTAAAATCAAGAGAGGCAATCCATATAAATTATTCTAAACTAACCACATGAAGCAAACTTTCCCAACTATATCAGAAATCCATCACAATTTCCATCAACATATAAATCCATATACAAAAACCTTTAACTAATTTACAACTGCAAATTTTTAAACATGTGTATCGTAACCGACTGATGGACTTGTTGATGTTCTTCGGTTGTTGATGATCCTCCTCGATCCCGCTTGCTAATTGTTGAGACCTCATTGGTACCTCCCAACCAACGCTAGGGGTACTCTTCTTCCCCCTGAGCCCCGCAAGCCGCAAAGGGGCCACACACACAAACCATAGAAAAGATAGCTCCTAGCTCGCCTCACAAGTTCGAGCTACCACTCTCTATTCGAGTTGGGTATCCCAACTCCCACAAGAGAAATTAGCCAAGAAAAATCTGACAGCATAACCTTACACATATCAGTCGTGATCCATTCCTCTTCTCTGCCATTTCTTTTATAGAGTTCTCTTAGTGACCACTTGCCAAAAGCACGCTAAATTCTTTTTATTAAATTTTAATTAGGAAATATTCTCCCTTGTACACTTGTCACCCGATCCCTTAGTTGCACCAAAATTCATTTATTTAAATAAATTAATTGACAATTTCCCTCACCCATCCTAAAAGCGTTCCTAAAAATGCTCCTTGTTGTCCCTTTATTCCCTCAATTTCCTTTAATGACCGATGCCATTCTTACAACTTAGTTGAGTTTTATTTAGGAAAGCTCTCTAGACTAGATTCCTTTCTATGTTCCGCATTCCTTTTTGCATTCATTTCCCCTTTTTTTCTAAGTTCCAAACTAGCATGTCTTTCTCATAAACAATAATTAATTCTTAGATAAATTATTTCTCCTTTAAATTATTAATTTGATTTTTCTTCATCCCCCCCTTTTATTAATTGATTAATTAGTGTATTTTTTATTCTTACCTTATTTGGAATTAGGCTTCAATTTTTAACTGGGCTTAGAATTCTTAAGGGAATTTTACAATTGCAAAAATTCTCATTTAATAATTGTTTTAAGGCCGACCACATCAAACAAATTTTGGTTTTCTAGGAACCTAGGTTCATTAACTCATCTTTATTAAACTTGTGATGTTTCATTCGAGATGCACTATGTGCTCCAAGGGTGCCACTCGATTTTACTCAAGTTTTGTTTATGTGACGTGCCCTTCAAGATGCACTACGTGCTCCAAGGGTGCCACTCGCCTTTGACTGATTTTGGTAGACGTCCAACCCTTGGAGGCAGTACTCCATTAGACGGCCTTGTGGAAGACTATTTTCCTCTAAGGAATAAGGAACCTACCTGATTACGCACCCCTTAGAATATTCGTGAACGATTGTATCAATTTGCCCTCACGACATTGTATATCTGTCGAACTAGGTAATCATTAACCTACAGTTCGATCCATGGCGAGAGTGATAGTAGGTTGTGGCAAGGCTACTACCACACCTCTCCCTCAATATCTATTGTTGTTGTGCATGGCCCCTTTACTCCTTATGTGAGTTTGATTAGCAAGAAATCGTCTGCTTGCATCCACCACGAAACACTGTCAATGATCCATAACAACATCATAATATACCTGCTCATATGTCATAATGAAAAAATAGAAATACCCAACCATATACAGTCCATTCCCTGACTCGATCCGGAGTCCAAGGAGGTCCACCGATGCCATCGACTTCCTCAATCTGTCAAGTGTCCTGCACACTCAAGAGAAACCCGTCAATAACACCTGCCTACTCATAGATATCAAAATAACATAACATCATATCCAAAACATCATCATTAGAATCCATAAGAGAAACAAACAATCATATACTGAACTGGATCACCTGCACGAAAGTGTCCTCAAAGAACAAGTCATATCATGTGCGTGCAAGAGTGGGATGTTACATACACCCCCTCTTGTTTTAAACTTCATCCCGAAGTTTCACAGTATGTAAGTGTAGTAAATAAAGTACCTGACAAGATATAAATGTCTAGCTATCAAACAAAAATGAAAATTGTTGGCGCTTATCATATGCGTCCTCCCTGGTAGTCGAGTGTGGACTATAGTGGTCCCATTGGACCTTGACCTGATCGACTGTTCGATGTCGAAGATGTAGAATGTGATGGTCCAGAATGTAGATTCACTCTACCAAGAGCGCAACTTCTTCTGATACCTGCAAAGAACTCATGTCAATCACATGTGTAGGATCGCTAACATAATGTCTCAAGACAGATACATGAAAAATGTTGCGCATACACCTCCAAAAATTAGGCAAGGCTAATCGATAGCCCATGGGCCCCTTTGTTTCCACAACTTCGAAGGGTCCCACGAACCTAGGAGAGAGTTTAGCACCCTTTCCAAACTTGATTGAACTCTTGTGCGGTTTCACTCGCAAGAAGACTCGATCGCCAACTTCATAACTACGGTGAACGCGATGCACATCAGCATAACTCTTTTGTCGATCATGTGCTTCCTTAATCATTTTTCTAATCGTTTTCATTTTCTCTTCCATTTCTTGGATCGCTTATGGTCCTACCAAGACCCTATCCTCAAGTCGATCCTAACTCAAAGGCGTCCAACATGGTCCCTCATAAAGAAACTCGAATGACGACATCTTAATTGTGCTTTGATAACAGTTGTTGTATGAAAACTCTACCAGTGGCAAGAAATCCTCCCAACGCTTATTTTGGTCCATCACATACATACACAACATAAATTCCAAGATTTGGTTCATTATGTCTGTCTTCCCATCTGTCTCCAAGTGATATGCGGTGCTAAAGTTAAGTTGGGTTCCCAAGACCTCTTGGAAACTAGTCCAAAATCGTATTGTAAACACTGATCCTCGATCGAATATGATCCTTTTAGGCACACCATGTAATATCACAATCTCGCTGATAAATATTCTATCTATGTCTGGCGCCTGATACATTGTACGCACAGGGATAAAATGTGCACTCTTTGTTAGAGTGTCGACTACCACAAAAATCGAGTTGTGCCTCCTTGCTGTCAATGACAATCCAACAATGAAGTTCATTGAAATTACCTCCCATTTCGATTCCAGAATAATTTGTGGTTGTATTAATCTTTCCAGATGTCTATGTTTAGCCTTCACCTGTTGACATTATAGACATCTCTCTACGTAGTTGACTATGTCCTCCTTCATTCCTTTCCAGAAGAATAAGTGTTTAAGATCTACCCTCATCTTCATGACTCCTGGATGAGCCATGTACACTTCTCTATGAGCTTCGTTTAAGATAAAAATTCTCAACTCTTCGTTGGGAGGTACATAAATTTAGTTATTATATCTCATTAATCCATCATTGTCCACAATGAATCCTTCAAATTTTGGTACCAACATGGTGTCTTGTCCGATATTTTTCTTAACCTCCTTATACCAGTCATCGTCGCGTTGTATAGTTATAATCCTTCCACAAAGATTCCTCTAAAGAGGTATGACCGAAAATATGCATGGTCTTCGACTCAACGCATCTTCCACTCTGTTCATTATTACTTTTATGTAGGAAATCTCAAAATTGTACTCGCTAAGCAGTTCTGACAAACGATTTTTCTACGCGTTCAAGTCACTTTGCGTAAAAATGTGTTGCAAACCACGGTGGTCCATTTTTAGTTCGAATTTCCATCCAATTAGGTAGTGTCTCAATACTCTCAAGGCACACATAATGGCTAATAAATCCAAATTGTGTGTCGTGTAGTTCTCCTAATGCTTTCTTAACTTCCTTGATATGTAAGCGATCACTCGACCATCTTGCATAAAGACTCTGCCTAAGCCTTTCTTGGGTATGTATTAGCATACCGATAAGTCCTCGTCCATGTCACAGACTTTTAGTATTGACATTTTCATCAATATCTCCTTGAGCCTTCGAAATTCTTCCGCGAATTTCTCGGTCTACACAAACTTCTTGTTCTTCTTCTGCAATTCCGTAATCGGATTTGTTATCTTCGAAAAAACTTTGACGAATCATCGATAATATCATGCTAAACCCATGAAGCTACATACTTTTGGCATGTTATTCAGAGAAGTCCATTCCATAATAGCCTCTACCTTCGCTGGATCCACAAAAATACCTTCACGGGAGATAACATTCCCTAAATGATGAATCCTTGATTGGTAAAAAGGGCATTTCAAAAGTTTCCCGTATAATTTGTTCTCTTGTAAACATTGTAGTACCAAGCACAAATGTTCATCATGTTCTTCCATTGTCCAAGAATAAATCAAAATGTCTTCAATGAATACTTGAACAAACTTGTCCAAGTATTCACGGAACACTACCTTCATTAAGCTCATGAATACCCCTGGGGTGTTTGTCAGTCCAAAAGGTAATACGGTAAACTCGTAATGTACAAACCTCATCTTGAATGCAGTATTAGGAATGTATTACTAAGTCGATCTTTGAAAACACCAGTGTGCCCTTCATTTTTCAAACAAATAGTCTATTCTTGGCAACAGATACTGGTTCTTGATCGTTTCCTTGTTCAATTGACGGTAGTCAATGCAGAGTATCCACGACCCATCCTTCTTCCATATGAAAATAATAGGTGCATCACAAGGTGATACAGTTGGACGTATAAGTCCTAGGTCCAACAACTCCTTTACTTTCATTTTCAACTCTTGTAACTCAGGGGTTGACATCTGATAAGGAATTATTTCTATCGGTTCAGTCCTGGTTTTTAGGTCGATGGTAAATTCCAATTCCCTCTCAGGAGGTAATCCTGGTAACTCCTCCAGGAATACGTCCACGAATTCTCGTACTATGGGAAGGTTTTTTAGTCCTTCTGCCACACCCTTTTCGTTCAACACAATGATTTCATATAGATTTCATCCCTTGCACACGCTCTTCTGTAGCTGTAGGGAAGAGATGAACCTTAGGGAAAATCCATGGTTCCTTCCTACAATCACTCGTCTATGTCCCTCATCATCGGTCAAACTCAACCGTTTCATCTTGCAGTTGAGAATCAAATAATGCGATTCCAACTAGTTCATACCGATCACGACATCATAAGATCCTAAAATCATGACGTATAGGTTGTAATTCGTGAAAAATTATCCCAGGTTAAGGCTACAGTCCGTAACCTTTCCTTCAACCTTCTACTTGGCTCCCGAAGCCATTTCCACATAGCTAAACCCGTCCTGTTTGACTACCTTTATCTTAATTAGTTTTAGTGCTACACCAGAAATGAAGATCTCTGTAGTACCTGGATCTATCAAAATACTAAAGGTCTGGTCAACGATGGTACCTAACGTCTCGAGCACAATAGACTTGTGCTCAGCCTAGAGGTTATTCACCACTCTATGAATCCGGTGGGCCTTGCCAAAATCTCCTACTGTAGTGTATTCAGATGACCTGGCTGCTCTGGCCCTCTCCACTATATAGTCACACTGGTAATGTGGCTCTCCACATGTCCAACATCTGGTCTTCGACCCAGTACTCCTGGTCCCTGAAGTAGAATTTTACGACCCACGATCTTGTAACCTTGGTATGTTTTGTTGAACAAGCCCGAACTGTTGTTGCTACGGGTGACACTGCTGCTGGTGTTGTGGTACTCTATAGGGAGTCCACTACTGAGGTGTTGGTCTCCATGGTGTCATGAATGTGGATCCTCTCGAAGTGCCTTGATACCCTTATGAATGTCTATCCAGTGTCTGATGTTGTTGCGCACTAGATGTCACCTGTCCTGTCGGTCTCGCAGGAGTCCTGCTATGACCCCCACTGATCAACTCTTACTCAGGTATGAGGGCCTTATGGATAGCATCATGCAATGTTTGAGGCATTGATATCCTCACTTTCACACAAATGTTGATGTTAAGGATGAACACGAACTTGTTGGCCTTAAGCTTCTCGGTGTTCAGATGTGGAGAATACCTAAGAAGATCCATGAAACATGCCTCGTACTTGGGCACTATATGATCGCCCTTTCGTAAGGCATTGAACTCATTGATATGACACTCAATGAATTCCTCAGACATATACCTTTCCCAAAACTGCTCCTCGAACAGATCCCATGACACATCTTCGGCGACCATGTTCAGTTGTGGCAGGAATGTCTTCCACCATAGAAGAGCTCTCCCCTTCAGCTAAAATACAACCATGAGGACCTTCATGTTGGAGGTATAGTTGTGAAGTGCAAATAACATCGCCATATTCTCCAACCAGGCCTTGACGGTTGCACCGTCTGTGGAACCCAAGAACTCAGGAAACTTGACCTTCTCTAGTTCTCAATGAATAATACTAGTATTTTCTGCAGCATGCAGTGGACCCTCAGGGGGTACCGATGCCATGGCCTCATCTCTATCTAGATGGATAATCAAGGCCTCTGACATCCTCTGAAAGGACCTCATCAACCCAACCACATCCTCCACAACTATCTGCTCCTGTTTGGGACCTCATCAACCCAAACACATCCTCCACAACTATCTTTTCCTGTCTGAGGACTTTTTCTTCTCCTTGGGGGTTATACCCCTCTGACGTGGATGCTACTTTAGGCGCCGTGCCTCCTCCCCTAGCACCAAATCGCCTGCCTCCGCAATGTCCTCTAACCATGATTACCTACACGGATACAATTCAAATTAATTAGTGATAAATTATAATCAAGTGTTTGCAAAGTGGAAGGCATAATTATCCCAAGTCGCGGGGTTGAACCCTCTCTGATACCGTATGTAATGACCCCTGCATTACGACAACAAAAATGACATACAACAGGTAATTTTTTTTTAGCGTTAGGAAATTTAAAATGTCACAATTAATAGCAACATCATCAACACATCATTCACATAAATTAACGAAAAAATATTAATTCATTAACAATCAATCATGACACAATGCCGACACATCATCACCATGAACCATGACACACATATTGACGTATTAACAAATTAATTAACAACAACCCAACATCATTGCATTCTATAATTAATAAAGACAAATAAACAATATGAATCATAAATGCTCAACTCATATCATAAGGATAGTCATCAGATAACACTAGGATAACATGAGATAACATAAAAAATCATAAGGATAATAAATATAATCGAAAGAATCACATAAGATACTACCCACCCAAGCTACCCTGCAAGGTTAGGACCTCCAGGACACATAAGAAACACTCAATACTAGGTTCCAATTGATTTTAACCATTTAAGGTCTCAGGGCTGGAGACTGTTATGAGGAACAAGGAGGTGTCTACATCCCACTAACACAATCAATCCAAGCAACTAACTAAATCAACAGAGTCTATGATCATCGTTCACATCAATCCATCAATCCTAAAAATAAATTAATCAAGGCACAAGGGTAATACTTCACATAACACATAATAGACCATATTAAATCCAAGGCGCAATAATTTATCATTTATTTTCGAGGCACAATGTAACATACGCAGCCACCCACAGGCCGAGGTACGCTATATTCAAGCTCTCCCTTGGACTTATTTCTCTTACATATACCTTTTTAAAATTTAAAGATGCATAAAAGAAAAGACTTTAATGACATGCACAACAGTAATCAACAAACATGCATAGTCTAAAGATTCAATTAACTGATAATTAAATATATAACAGAAAATACATTCATATACATGTAAATGAATACCATAATAGAGAGCACTTATCTTTATGAAAGATGACACCAACTGCCTGCAGACCAAGGACGTTCCACCCAACTGTAGACACTACTGTTCTCAAAACTCAACAACAACGTCACCCCTGAGCCAGGGATATGAATCCACAAGGATGGTTCTAGAGTGTTACTTGTCTTCCCAAACTAGTCAACACCCCAGCTCTCATAGGCTTCCTAGCTCCCACAACAATCCCAGTACCCAACTCTCTTCTACCCAGCTTGCACCACCTGAGAGAACGGACCTCCACCCTTATTTTCCACACAGTCCTTCTCCTTAATCGGGCTCCAATGCAACTGGTCCAGAATCTCAATACTGGAACTATCAAGACTCGCAGTTGTGAGAAACGATGAACACAAGACAACGCATCTCAGACATGCAGGCCTCAAGTCACGACTGTAGCACACCAGTGACCACTACAACCAACTATCCCATGGCTAATTCTTCAGCAGTTCGGTTCCATTTCCCAATCTAAGACGTGAATGAGGATGGATCAATGAATGGGTAAGTGGGTGCATGAAAGTGCGTGAGGGAAAATGAATGGACGTACATGGAATCAATGAACAAGCCATCAGTCAAACCCCCCCATCAGACCAGAGGCGTGATTAAGTAACCTCATGGGGAATTAAGAACCTCCTAGCCTTCCCCAATAAGATCATGCAATTGATCCCCTCCCTTATACAAAAAGGGGTAATTATAATAGGAATAAACACTTATCCCCTCAAGCCCCCTCTCGTGTGGAATCATAACCCCCTATAACTCTAGTCCTTATCCATCTAGCAACCATCCATGTATTTATTATTAATAATGATAAAAACCATTACATGTCTTGTGTCACAATGGCCTTTTAATAATTGTTTAGGCACTCTTCCCTCTCAGCATTGTAACAATACATTATTTAAAATGGGAGTTCAAAACCTGGGGTGTTACATCCCCTCCCCCTTATTTTTACACTGTCCTTAGTTCATATACAAAATAGAGATCAAAATCTCAAATTTATTCAAAAATCTATGGGTAATTTGCCTGCATGGCATCTTCATGCTCCCATGTATCATCTTTAGGTCCATAGCAGATCCACTAAACTTTTACCATCTCTATAACTTGATTTCGGAGCATTTTTTTTTTTTTTTCCAATACTTGCACTGGTTGAACCTAGAAATCTCCCTCTGTCTCTACCTGAATCAGATGCCAATCAATAACATGGTTAGGATCATGTACATATTTCTTTATAAAGAGACATGAAATACATTATGCACATTCATGGAAGAAAGCAATGCAAGCATGTATGCAACTGGCCCTATTCTATCCAATATTTCAAATGGACCATAAAATCTGACTTCCAGCTTTGTACAAATACCCAATTTCAAAGAGCTTTTCTTGGGTTTCACTTTCAAAAGTACATGCTCCCCTACTTTAAATTCTCTAGTTTTCATGTTCTTCTCTGCATAAACTTTCTGTCTATCCTGAGCTACCTTTAAATTATGCTTGATCTTGACCACTTGGTCTTCCATGTCCTTAAGCAACTCCAACCCAAGTACAACTCTATTTGCTGGGTTGTCCTAGCTTACTCGAGTATCACATTTCCTACCGTACAAGGCTTCAAATGGGTTCATTCTCAATGAAGCTTGATACCCATTATTATATGTAAACTCAACCAAGTGTAAGTAATCTTCCCACTTAGATGGCTTATCCATCACATACATTCTCAACATGTCTTCAATTATTTGATTGACTCTCTCTATTTTCCCATCTGTATGGGGATGATATGTTGTGCTAAAGTTTAGATTTGTGCCAAATCCTTTAAACAATACCCTCTAGAAATTGTAGGTAACTTTGTATCTCTGTCCGAGACGATTGTCCTAGGTATCCCATGCAACCTATCAATTTCCTTCATGAAAATTTTTGCAATATTAGCCGATGTATGCGTTGTCTTCATAGGAACAAAATGAGCAACCTTTGTTAATTTGTCAACCACCACCATGACTGAATCACGTTGCTTATTCATTCTGGGTAATCCCGTGATGAAATCCATGGTGATCACTTGCCATTTCTTCTCTAGAATTGGCAATGGCTGCAGCAAACCCGCTGGGTGCCTATGCTCAACCTTCACCTTCTGACATTCCATACATCGAGTGATGTAATCAGAAACATCCTTCTTCATTCCCGACAAAAAGAACTAGCTTCTTACTGCTGTAATTGTTTTCTGGTAACCAGTATGTCCGGCATAAGGAACATCATGCATTTCCTTCAGTACCAAATTCCTCATTTCTCCAGAACTAATAAAATAGATTATGTTTTTATGCATGAGTAATCTGTCTTCCTTTATCTCATACTCCTTTATTTTCTGTTGTACATCTCCTTGCTGTAAGTTTTCCTTTACCTGTAGGTAATGCTGGTTTGTAACAAGACCATCTAAAATTCTGCTCTTCAAGTCTGATTGATGCATACTAACATCAGTGGCATGCATGATATGCACTCTTCTACTAAGTGCATCGGAAACTTTATTCTCCTTTCCCTTGATATGCTTGATATCAAATTCATATTCACTTAAAAATTCCAGCTATCTTGTTTTCCTGGCATTCAAGGTCGGTTGTTCAAAAAGATACTTTAAGCCAATGTGGTTTGCCCTTAATTCGAATTTATTCCCCATGAGATAATGCCCCCACATCCTCAAGGCGTGAACAATGGAAAAAAGTTCCAAGTCGTGGGTGGCATAGTTCTTCTCATGTTCCTTAAGCTTTCCGAACTAAGATCCAATGACATGTCCATTTTGCATGAGGAATCCCCCAAGTCCTTCCTTACATGTGTCTATACATACCACAAAAATTTCATTTGGGTCAACAATATTTAACACAGGTGCACTAGTAAGTAATTCCTTCAACATATTAAAATTATTTTCACACTTGACTGTCCATTCAAATTTAGTTCCCTTCTTTTGCAAAGCAGTGACATGATGAGCAATATTAGAGAACCCTACTATGAACCTTTTGTAGTAGCCAGCTAATCCCATAAAATATCCAATGTCTGACACATTTCTGGGTGTTTTCCATCGTCTAATGGCTTCGATATTCTTTGGATATACTGCTATGGCCTGCTTTGAAAAAATGTGTCCCAAGTAATGGATCTACTTTTGATAAAAAGAACACTTACTCAACTTGGCATATAATTGATGTTCTCTCAGTACTTGCAATACCAGTCTTAAGTGATGTTCATGCTCCTCTTCATACTTAGAATAGATAAGTATGTCATCCAGGAATACTATGACAAAATTATCCAAATAATTCCTGAATATGCCATTCATTAAGCACATGAAGACAACTGGTGCATTGGTCAGTCCAAATGGTACCACTACAAATTCATAGTTCCCATACCTGGTCCTAAAGGTTGTCTTATGAATGTCTTATTCCTTGATTCTTACCTAATGGTATCCTACCCTCAGGTTAATTTTTGAAAATATCTTGGCTTCTCTTAGCTGATCAAAGAGGTCATCAATTCAGGGTAGAGGATACTTGTTCTTTATAGTGTACTTTTTCAGCTGTCGGAAGTCAATACACAGCCTCAAGGTTCCATCTTTCTTTTTGACAAAAGGTACTGGTGCTCCCCAAGGTGAAACACTTGGACATATGTACCCTTTCTTCAACAATTCCTCCAACTGCATTTGTAATTCTCTTAACTCTGGTGTGCTCATTCTGTAAGGTGTTTTTGACAACGGGGTTGCTCTTGGCACTAAATCAATTGAGAAATCTATCTCCCTTCTTGGTGGAAATCTAGGTATTTCTTGGAATACATCTTCAAATTCCTGTAGTACCGATAAATATTCGAGGCTTAGCCCCCTTGTATTTTCTGGCTCTTCCACATAAGCTGCATACAATCGACATCCTTTCCTAAAATATCTTTTTAGTTGTAAGGCTGAAATATCCCTTATAGATATGGGTCTTGGAACTCCTTTAATAGTGCTCTATTTTCCATTTCCATCAAGACAGGTAAATGTCTTGTTATGACAATCTAGGACATCATGATTCTTGTCCAACCAATCCATTCCAATCAGAATATCATAAGACCCCAATGGTATGATATTTATATCAATACTAGTATTCACTCCATTAAGACTTATGGAACAACTTCTGACCACTTCATGGATTCTTCTTTTGGTTCCAGTGGCTAACTGAACCAAACTTGCTTTTCAAAGTTTACTTTTCTCCAAATGAAATCTATCCACTATCTTAGGATCAATGTAGCAATGAATTTCTCATGAATCAATCAAAATAGAAACATGTTGATTTATGATCTTACCTTCCACCTCGATCATATTGGACCGACACTCTGATTGTCAATCATCTAAAGTTGCATAGATTCTTCCCATATCTTCTACTACTGTAGACTCTTGGATGTTGTGCATAGTATTCACTATGTCCTTTCTGTGTGGGAAATCCTTGTACAGGTGATCTTCCTTTCATCCCCAACATTGGATTGGTGGTCTTCCCCTTTTTCCCAACGAATATTCTTTCTTGAAATCCCCCTTAGCATACCGATCTTGATGATTTATATTAAGCTCATTCCTATTGAAGGGAGGTTTGAATCCTTTCCTCCTCTGATCGGACTTCACATTCTTCTTTTCCTTCCAAGATTTCTGTAAGGATTATCTTCCCTGGCCTTTCTCATACATGTATTTATCTTTCTTGATGGCCTCAGTCAAGGTATTGGGTTCATCATACTTGATATTTTCCTTATAAAAGGTCGGCACTCCACTTAGAAATATTTTTATTTTTACTTTCTCATGATCACCAATGAACCTGACATACTTTAACAATCCCAAGAACTTCTTCTCATACTATTCCATAGTCATGCTTCCCAACCTGAGTTCAAAGAACTCCTACATTTTCTTTTCATAGAAATGCTCTGAGAGGTACTCCTTCTGGAAGTACTTCTTGAACTACTTCCAAGTGATCCAACATTCATTAACATGTTCCACTTGCTTTAGTTGGTCCCACCACATTGCAGCTTTCCCGTGTAAATGGTATGTGGAAATCCTGGCTTCCAGCTTCGATGAATAGTTATGAAACCGAAAATATCTCTGGAATCCAAACAATCATGCTTCGACATCATCTTCCTTTTCTCTTTCACCGTCGAAGGAAGGTGGCTTGAGCTTCCTCAACTCTCCTTTCAAACTATATACCTTTTGTTTCCTTCTTTGGTTTCTGACAGGAGACACCTCTGGACTTCTTACGGGATCTTCTGATGCATAAACATTTCTTTCTGAGTAAGGAGGTGAGTGGTGTCCATGAGCTCTGCTAGCACTTATGGAATAACCAACTCTTCCATGATCATCCCTTCTTTCATGGAACCTGCCTTATTCCTCTTGTCTTGAGTGTGGTCCCTTCTTCATTTGGCTCTGCAACTGATTTAATCTCTGCAACACTCGAGCATTTATATGACTTTTCACTCTCATCAGTCTCTCGTTGTATACTATGTAGCTCTACACTTACATCTTCAGGCTTCTTACCATTTTTATTAACATTTCCTGCTCTCCTTTTCCCTTGCGTCCATTGGACTCTATCTTTTCATTACCAACTCTGGTATTCTGGCCTTCGTCCTCCTTATCATGACTGGAGGCTCCCTCGTCTTCTTCCATTTCCTCAATACGCATCCTGAGTTGATGTGTTTAAACCCCTTAATTCTGCAAAATGTGAAAGCAACCATTTTGTTAGGATTATGCATATGATACACAAAATTTCCAAACCATGCTACATGTCTCTTTATTTTTTTTGTTCATGGAGATCATATCCCCATTCTCCGAAAATAATAGTGTCCTGTTATCCTTGGCCGACACAGAATATCATCCTGTGCAGGCACTTCCTTCAAACCACCTTCCCAGGTGACCACGACTAGAAACCACGACTAAATCCTTACTTAGCACTTTTTTGTCTCGAAGACAAGCAATTCAACCCTTAGCCCTCCTTCCCTCAGCTCTCAATCTTCATATGACCACAGCCATGACCCTGTTCTTAGCTGAAAAAGTGCATGTTTGGAGCTTCATGGCTTCATAACTTTTAGCCAGGACCGAATCAACAGTCCTCGTCCTCTTTCACAATCAACATTCGAGATCCACTTCGGGACTCCGTGCTTCAGGAGTCTCAACTTTCCTCGCTTGCCTCCTCCCGGAACACTTTTGCCCAAAGTTCATGATCTGCCCATGGGTGTCCTCCCACATATCAATGACTATGAATCACTTCGTCTCTTCGGGCTTCGGAAGTTTCAAACTTTCCTCCTTCACTTTCTACCGGAGTGTTTTCACCCGAAGTCGACGATCCTTTGATGTGTGTCTTCTGGAATCAACGGTCGATATGTACTCTGGCCTTTGGGCCTTTGGGAGTTTTCGACCCAATGCAACCTGTCACATCTTTCCCCTGTGGAGTGCCCAGTCTTCGGACTACATGATATGTCACCACATGGATAAATACTAGAAGAGGACACGTGACCCAATCAGGGGGTGACATGTGTCACATTCTAACTGACTTTTCAATACTCCAAATTCTCAAAACTTACTGACATGTGGCACACATTCCATGTGTCCACATCATCCCAGGTGACGTCCGCAAGCCACATCACTTCGGAAATTTTGGGGTCCACATCACCTCTTGGTGATGTCATTGTTCCCCATCACTTCGGTTCTTCAGGCTTCGAGAGTTTCCATACTAGCACACTTCCAATTCTCCCGAACTCTGAATTCATGAATTGGCCAATTTGTCACCATGTGTCCTCCTGGATTGGATGACTAATATTCACTTCAGGTCTTCACCCAGATTCCACGGATCTGCATCGCATTTCCTCCTTAATCTGACGGTTGAGGCTTAATTCGGGTCTTCAGACTTCAGAAATCTAAAATTTCAAAACTTATCTGGCCTTAATGGCTTTTATCCGAAGCCCTGGATCTGGTGACACGTGGCTCTTAGAAGATCAATGGTTGAGATCCTTTCAAGTCTTCGAGTTTCAGAAATCTCAAACTTCAAACCTCCTCGAAGTACATGGGATTTTACCGCGTGTCCTCTTGAATCAGACAGTTGAGGCTTACTTTGGGTCTTCACCCGAAATCCACAGATTTACGCCACATCTCTTTTGGATCAGACAACCTAGATTCACCTCAGATGATCCGATGCTTGAGATTTACTCTGGACGATACGATGCCTAAGATCTATTTCAGATGATCGGACAATCGATATTTACTACGGCTCTCCGGATCTCCGGGGTTTGGGAGTTTCAAATATCAATTGAAAACCTCTCGAACAGATTTCTATGGAATTATTGATCTATTGACACGTACCTCTTGGTGATCGACGATCATGATCTACTTCAACTATACGGAGTTTGTATGTTTGAGCCCTAACATGTCACATCACTGGATGCCTTTCCATTTTGCGGGGGAACGCATCAACGGTTTGGAGTAACCCTCTTTTAGCCCCGCAATTCTCCCAATGGTGACACGTAACCCCTTGGGGAAACCGTGGTTTGGATTGCGGGACTGCCTTGGGAAATTATCTCCCGTGCAACTTGGTTCCCTGCAATGCCTCCTGTCCATTGATCTCCCTCTCCCATGGGATCCGACGGTTGTGACCTTAACCCTTGCTTCCTTTACATCGGATGACCCCTGTTCACATGTCCTTCGATCCAACAATCCTAGATCTCTCCTGATCCTACCATGGAGATCGCTTCCGAATTCGAAGGGGGAAGGTCATGATCCTTCAAACCCCTTACAATTGATCTCTGACGATCTAACTCCCGTGTAGATTCTGCATTGCTATTCCTCCTGAGAATTTCAATTCAATAGTTATAATTCAATCTCGACCCCGAGACTCTAACCAACAGACCCGGCCCATATCGGCCCATTTTTTCAGCCAGAAGCTCTGATACAAAACCGTAACATACCTAGCCACCCATAGGCCGGGGTACGCTATCTTCAAGCCCGCCCTTGGAATTCTTTCTCTTACAGATACCTTTTTAAAATTTAAAGATGCATAAAAGAAAAGACTTTAACAACATGCACAACATTAATCAACAAGCATGCATAGTCTAAAGATTCAATTAAAAAATAATTAAATATACAACAAAAAATACATTCATATACATGTAAATGAATACCATAATAGAGAGCACTTATCTTTATGAAAGATGACACCAACTGGATTTAGACCAAGGACGTTCCACCCAACCATAGACACTATTGTTCCACAAACTCAACAACAACGTCACCCCCAAACTAGGGATATGAATCCACAAGGATGGTTCTAGAGTGTTACTTGGCTTCTCAAACCAATCAACACCCAAGCTCTCACAGGCTTCCCAACTCTCACAACATTCCAAGTACCCAACTCTCTTCTACCCAGCTTGTACCACCCGAGAGAATGAACCTCTACCCTTCTCTGCCATGCAGTCCCTCAAGAAGTCCTTCTCCTTAATCAGGCTCCAACACAACTAGTCCAGAATCTCAATGATGGAACTCTCAGGACTCCCAGCTATGAGCAATGCTGGACACAGGCCAACGCATATAAGACCATCATTTATTACCTAAAATCCATTTGTGCAAGAAGTCTAAAATTCTAAACCATCATTTATTACATTAAAATCCATTTGCACAAAAAGTCTAAAATCTATAACTATCATTTATGACATAAAATCCATTTGTGCAAGAATTCTAAGTACTCGATCAATAAGCAACACGTCATTCTAAGTTCGTAAGTATAAACCACTTTATCATTCATCAATCAATAAGTAATCATTGTGCAAGGTTAAAATAATTACATAACCATCCATATAGTGCATTAATCATGTGCAATTTAATCAACTTTATTTTAAATTTGGGGTGCAAGATCAACATATACTTTAATGCAAGGAGAAAGGTAAACATCAAATTCTAACTACGTGGAGCAAGTAAACCAAATTTTAATTCAATCCAACAACATCAATATTTAAGGGCACAAGGAAATCTAGTTATTAATCCATAAAAAATTGACAATTTAAAGGCTCAAGAAATAGATGTTAAATTAAAATTTAGAAAAAAATTCATAACACAAGCAGTCCTATGACTAAACAACACTCCTTACATCATATTGTCATTGCACGCAAGAGGTCTAATATACCCAACATACAATATATTTAAAAATTAGTGCGCGCAATGGTTCTATTTATTTTTCTAGTCATTCATCAACACTAAAGGGTCATTGTGCAAGAGCCGCTAGGCCTTATTTGTGATGCAATGAACTCCCAACGCATATCATCCATTAACATCATACATTATGCTCCAACTTTAAATTATTATTCTAAACAATATCATACATGGCCCAACAAGTTATCCATCATCACATTTTGTATGTAATATGTTATTAAAGTGGAAGACTAACCAACTTATGTGATAAAGGTGGATCGACCAAGCCACATATCATTAGAAAATGAAAAGGAAAAATACGAGAACCATGGTGTTGAAGAGTGTATGACCATAATTCAATAGAACATATTTTGAATAAATAAGGATACCATTTTATAATTTGAAATACAAGTCCTAAAATCTTAAATTTATATACATGAATATAATTTACTCTTGGAAGCTCTAATTATGAATATGAGTTACTGTTGGAAGCTCCCCACCCCCAAAATATCAACCATATCAACACAACTAAATACATGCAATAATTGAATCTGATGGAACAATTAAAGGTGTCTAAATTCAATAGATAAAAAAAACAAAAACGAAGTCCCATGCACCCCTTAGCCAAATGAAATAGACGACGGTAACACTGAGAAGAAAAAGGGGTCCGAGAAGGAAGAAATTCATTGAGATTTAATGAAAACGTAGAGAAATAGTTGTGAAATCGCAGATGGATAATCATTGTGAGCTCCATGGATTTATAGAGGAGGGGTTGTTCGTTGGGGAGAAAATAACTCGTCGATAATTAATGCAAACACAGAGGTATAGTTGCGAATTCATAGAGGGATAATCGTTGTGATCTCCATGAATTTGCAGAGGAGGGATTGTTCACTGGAAAAGAATATTGCTGAGAAAAATGAAAATGCACCGAAATTGCTCAGGCAATCCTTGCGATACCTTGGGGGGTGGGTGCTTGCCTTGGGAGAAAATCACGTAGACCAAAGTTCGTTTAAAACCCCCAATGCTACAGAAACAAAAATCATGTGAGGGAGGGAACTCTGGTTGAGCGTAATAGATTGGAACACTGATCAACAAGAGGAAAATTGTGGAAAAAATTAAAGGGGAGGGTCTCAGATCAAGATAGATAGGTGAAATTCTTGTTGAGGGAATACTTTTATGCTCCACGAACTTGTATATGAAGGTTGAAAACGCAGTGCACCTGTACATTAAATTTTTGTGTTGTTCAGTAAGGATTGAAGTTGATGCAGGAGCATCTCTCCACGTCATCCAGCCAGCCAACCACGCCAGCGAATTCAAATCGCACGCTAAAAGAGAGGCGCAGTCCTCATTCAAATTTGAAATTGAATGTAATTTAATGCTTAGGCTGGTGAGCCACGGAAGCCGTGCCTTTGTGCAGGCATTAGGTAAGATCGTCTTTAATTCTAGATTGATTGAGATCTAGATCCAGATGCTGGACTAGACAACCATTTATTGTAATTGAATAGGGTAGGTAGACCTGGAGGGAAGTGCTCGATGAGCCCTTAGGTAAAAGAGATTTTCATATCTCATTTGGGTAAGTATGGTTGTAGGAGAAGATCCAGAGAGAGCTCGAGAACACTTTGTAAATACAGGCATTTGCCATTGTTAATATAAACAGAAGCAATTTTTCTTGCATGATGTTCTATGTTATATGGATGTCTGTGACTGTTCTTCATATTGTGAATGTATGTTGTAGTTGTGAATTTGCAGTAGTGTGTTTGATTTCAGGTTGAAGGTCTTTGAGGTTTTCATGCCAGGAGGGCATGACAGAGTACTGCGGTCGCTGAATACCAGTGCACTGCGGAGGCACTTCTGAACACTGCGGGTTCAGAAAAAGACGTGTTGTTGCACAGGAACTAGAGTCATCAGCTCAGAAGAAGACCTCAAGGTTGTTGAATACCTTGGAGGTAAGGCTGTGTATGAGTAACACAGTTGCAGACAGAATTCTGCAGTGAATTCTGTAGAGCTCTTCCAAGTGGGCATTGAGCATGAGCACAGTGGTGCATTGAAGAAGGAAATCTGTTGTGAGTTCAGACAAAATCATAGAGGATTCTGAGAGCTCTGCCAGGTGGGCATCGAGCAAGTGCATAGGTGCACAGGAGAAGAAGACAGAACTACTTAATTTTCTGTGGAAGGGAAACTCTGCTAGGAGGGCATCGAGTCAGTGTGCAGGCAGGCACAGAGGTGAAGAATATTCTCTGAGTTCTGGAAGTGAGGAAGTATCCACTGAGGAATCTTCAAAGGGTTGTTGTACACCCTGAAAGATCATCCAGAGGGTGCTAGAGCAAAAGGAGCCAAGAAGGTATCCATTTCATTCTCCATCTGAAGGAGAAGAAGGACAAAATCCCTCAAGGGGTCTGAGTGTTCGAAGAAACTCAGGAGAGACAGCGTGGTGTATGCGCAAAGACTCTACAGGAGGTAGAGGTCAAATCTTCAGAGGTTTGAAGAACAAGCTCAGGAGGGAGGAACAATGTTCTC
>SNQJ01S0017670.1:109238-125218 GCA_010110895.2 Picea sitchensis | reverse complement strand
TTGGTTAAGAGGTACGTCTGTTACTCTTCCTTCTCATGCGTTAGGCTTAGATAGATTCGAAAGAAATTCAGTGTCCATGATAAGCACTTTTCTGTCTAGGGTTAAGGTCAAGCCTTAGAGGTCGATCTACTTGTCCGCAGGCATATTTTCCTACAACAAGGCCTATTATCTAAGGCCATTCTCTCCATCATTATCTCCATGGTTCTCATCATCGTTTCAAGCCTTTATTCTGATGTTTGTGAGGTTGAAGACTGTGCCTTATCTTGAGCTTTGTTCATGTCCCTACCAGAGTCAACTTTTATCTTTCTTGAATCCATTAGATTCACTTCAACCTCTATGGAATCAATCATCATATCATCTAATGTAGAAAATCTTCATTCTATCAATAACAAATAAAAATCACTTTCAAAAGAATCAACATATCTGAGTTGAGAAACTTTAGGGGGGGTTTTACCTCAGCATGAATCAAATTATAGAACTTTACGAATTTGGCTGAAAAATCCTGCACTGTTTCGTCAGGGGATCTTTTCATGTTGTTATACTGGGTCAACAACTGAAGGGGGTTCTTCTTGTCACCCCATTTTGTGATAAAACGAGTTTCAAATGCCCTAAAATTTATGATACTAGCTGTTGGAAGAGCTTTGAAGAACTTCCTCAGTTCTCCTTCAAGGCTTTGTGCAAACAATCTCATTTTTGCATCCTCAAAGTCTACTTCCTCCAATTATATAAATTCATTGATCCAATCTAGATGTTTCTGAGTTGACACACTACCTTTATCATCATACAGTTTGATCCTTAGATTACACTCTCGAGGTAGATCATGTAGCTGAGCAAGCAATACGAGAGGAACAAATCTAGCTTCCATGACTACTGCGAGGGGTCAGAGTGGCTATTGGTTATGAGTATGAATCAATATAGGCTTTGAAGATGCAGCTAAAATCAAATCTCAGAATCTCTTTTCATCCAAGATGACCTTGCTCAAACAAGATTTAGATTTAGTTTTGAATAGAGTTTGCTCAAATTTTATGTCAAACTCAAGGTCTTCAATGCTTGTCACTCCATCCTTGGGCAAGGATAGATATTGTTCTAAATGTGAAACTTGGGTTACTTGATTTTATTTTATTTTATGTACGATATTTTCAGGGTCAGACAGAGGTATTGCAACTTATGGGTCTGGGCTGGTCCTAGTGTGAATTCTCTTGGGAGCTAGTATTTCTAGCTCACACTGCTTGGTGCAACTGGTCTCTTGGTAACAGAGTCTCCAGGGAAAAAATAATCTTAGCCAATAAGGTATTTGATCCACTTTCACCCTCAGGGACCAAAACTAAATCTTTAATTCATTTTTCTCCATGGGAAAGTTTTACTTTCGTTCCTCGACAACAACGCCAGAATGTTAGCACTCCGTAAAAGTTTTCTAGCTGATAAAAAAATGATAGAGGTAACTGTTTCAACCTACTTTATATTTGGGAACTAGCCTTCTCAACTCAGATAGGGCTCTTTTGTGTCACTTTATATTTCTTTGTTAATCAGTGGCTAGATTTTGTTTGTTTTGGGGGTTTTTATAAAGTTGTTGGCAAGGAAGGGGAGGGACACTTAGGTTTATGGAGTCGAAATTATGAAAGTGAATGAAAACAATGGCTGGATGGTAGAATTATCCAGAGGATAAAGGCTAAATGCAGTGATGACTTTGAGTTATAAGTTGAATTTAAGTAGAGTGTAAGAAGAAGGAGAAAACAAATAACTGTATTAGAGCATTACTGAAGTGAATTCTGAATTAGCTAGGAAGAAAATTACACATTTTAAATTGCTTAAGATGAGAGCATCATAAGATGAATTATGGGCCTTTAACTCTCCAATTTAAATAGAAGAAAATGTAAATGGAATTAAAGAAGACATGAAATACATACAATGAAAGGAGAAAAAACTCATATCACCACCATGATTAGAATCTTTTCATAGAGACTTCAAAAGATTCTTCATATGTATTCAATTCAGCTCCAGAAAATTACAATTGAGTTCAGAAACAACAAAAAGGTGCCCTTGCACTTATGACAACCTTAATTCATTCAGAATATCTAGTACTTATACAATTCGATTACAATAGCTGAACTGAAACATTTTAGCTTCTAAAACGAGCTACGATAATTTCAACTGGCAGTTTCGACATGTGAACTGATTTACAATGATTAAACAAAAACGTTTCATAAACTAATGACTGATTTCTCCGACTGCTCACCTTTTGTCTTCGTCATCTGTCTTTCTTTCATCTTCTGTCGAACTCCCCAATCTAGTGACACCTGGAGGCTATTTACTGGTTCTTGGAAAACTGCATTTTGTCTTGCCTAGCCACACGATCTCTTTCCTATGTAAGTCAGAAGGAATCTCGTAATACATCATTTTCTTTATCAGGATCTCCAGTTTGATACAGGTAGCATAATTCATAGTTGGAAGCCTAATATTTACACACTTGATCTGATTTAAGATCTCAAAATATGTGGTCAAATACTCTACCAGATTTGGTCCTTTCAAGTTTTCCTCCTGGCCTTCAAACTTGGAATGATCCATTCTTCACTAGGAGAGGAGAGAATTGTATTCCTCTTTATCATATAATTTCCCTTTGCCATCCCAAAATGGTGGGAGGCCTTTGATAAACAATTGTTCAAACAGATCCTTGAATTCATGTATACTCTGGTCCATATGTATGACTTTGTCTTGAACTGACTTGAGCAAGTTGTGCTTAGCAATGATCCCCATGGCCCAAATGATCAGTGTAGTCATGTCTTTGACCCCAATGGTTTGAAGTTTAGTAGTGGGAACTGAATTCAACAAATATATAGCGTTCTGGGCCCACTCTGAGGGATTTTTCACCAGTGTCTCATTTACAATAGTACACCTGCTTCGGGAAGTGATAGCCATGTTATCTTTGTCATTTGTGAAATTTAGGTACACCCTGAACTTAGCAGCTTCAACAACAATAGAGTCCCATATTACATGTTTAGATCCCTGCAAAAGTGCTTTACCCTTCAACCTCATATTTATCTTGTTTACTCTTTCCTACAAATCTTTGTTTTCTTTTTGGAATTGGACCATCTTCTCATCCTTTATTTTCATTTCTTGCTGCATCTTTTCTATAACTCCCTTAAGGATTTTGATTTCTCCCATCTTCAAGCTAATTTGTGACATAGCCTGGACAATTCCTCCAATTTTTGACCCAGATTTTGTAGTACCAGGTACAGCTGCAACCATGTTTGATACCTCTACCTCTCCTTGTGAACAATCCTCCGTTTCCTTCTCCAGCTGCAATACTTTGGCCTTGCAATTTAGTACTTCCTGTCGAAATATCCCTTTTTATTGTTCTAGAGAATCCAACTCTGTTGTTTGTGGATGCTTTGTGGTAGACATGTTTAGCTTCTTCTTCATGCTTTGAATCATCTTTTCTTTTTCCTCTAAGAAAGATTTTACCCCTTGAGGGCCTTCAGATTCTAGTCTCTTTACTTGAGTTTGCCAGGCTTTGCTAGATGTTTTTTCTTGCCTCAATTGTCCCTCCAACTTAAGTGTATGAGTTGTCAGCCTTGAAACCCTCAAAATCAGACTCAATTAGTCTGAATATAGCATGTCACTGGTGTTTCTGTGAAATTTCACCTTTTCTGGGGAATTGATATTCTCATAATGAAGCTTAATTTTAGACACTTTATCCTCATCTTCCACTGATATGTTGAGTGTCTTCTTTTCTACATATCTGATTGAAAACATGGAAGACTTATGTTGATAAATCATTTCTACCTCGGTTATCAAATCTATTATTTCACTCATGTCCAATCTCCCTTTCACAACATATTGATTTTCTAAATCTTCTTTTGATTGGTAGACTGTTCCATGTGTCTTATCGAAGACATGTTTCTTGTTGCTGAAAGCCCTTGAGCTACTTTCACTATGTGGCATGATTCCTGTACTATCCTCTTCATTTTTGGTCCCACTCTCCACCATTTCCATGTTCATTTGCTCGTTAGGTTTTTCTTTCTCCAGGTATACTATTTGTGGATATTGTGTGATTTTCGTTTTCTTGGGAATATTTTGATGACCACTAGTGCCCAGGGCCTATGAACTGCTCCTTTTTCTATAAACCCTCATCTTGGGATATTTAATAATCAAACTTGGAGGAGTTTTCTATGTCTAAGTATGTTATAGGGTTGACCCTATTTGTTGTGTCTAATCAGGATGCTAAATGACTTCCATATCTGCACAGGTTTCCAGATTTACCAATTTATCAAAACCTTCAACATACTCATGTTCATAAGGGCCCTATTTTCTCATTGATCTTATTTTAGATATGACCTAATGTGGATCGTATTTTCTCCCTTGTAGCTGTGCAAATCCAAAATCCTTGATCTTAGCTTGGATCTGAGGCAAGCATGATCTAGTCTTCACAACAAAGGGTCCTGTTATGAAAGGAAATTTTAGGTTGGACGCTTTGTGCATTTTTAGAAAATGTTCTATTTATGAGGTGATTCTTTTCCTGATGAACTCTAGGGAAAAGACTCTAGGTGTCATAAAAATTGACAATAGGTAAGGTTCTTCTGGGCAGCCATGTACCCAAATTACTGTAGAATGCATGAACAACACCCAATCTCCTACTCTATTTTCTGGATTTGGCCGCAAATAACTTTTCATGTCTTCTAAAAATCTTGGCAGGATGGTGTTGAATATTAAGCTGTAAACTCTGGACATGATCTTATTTATAAAGATGATCATTGTGATCCTTTTCCATTCAGTTGAGATGAATGCAGTTTTAGGGAACTCTGTTTTGTTTGTCTCCAGGAACATCTTCAACAAGTATGTGTAATACTTGAAGTGCCTTAGTGATTGGAAATTCACCAGATGTCTGTGTACATTATCAACTATGAACTTATCAAAATTGATACAGATTGACTAACTAGACTCTGACTGGAAAAAAGTTAACAGGAAACCTAACATGACCTCAACTACATATCTGTCATTATCTAAACCCAAAATCTGACTAAGTATGGAACAGGCCCACTAGACTTCAATAACCATGATGCTTACTTTCATAGGCAAGGACAAACTCTTCGAATAATGTTTGGGTTTGACAATTATCTGCAAAAATAGGGTTTTGACCTTGGGGGGGCATTGTCTGTAGACTGTAATTATCTTTTCTTCCTCGAAGGGTTCAAACATTGTGGAGGGAGACTCTAGTATACTGAGGGTGTATCGAATTGACCAACTATGTACTCTATACAAGACCTCTGACCCTAACTTATTTAAAACGACCTTCTCTTCCTGTGAGTAATGTTCTGCACACTGGCTTATGAATTTCGGGAAGGGGAATGTGACTTCGACGACGTAAGGGACTATGGAGGCTTGGACCGCTTCGAGGAAAGGTATTTGTCTACCCACATTATCTGACAAATTGGATATGGATACAGAGACAAGTGAGACGGTTATTTCTATGTCAAATACATCAGAGTCTCTATCAATTAGGGATTCTTATTTCAAGGAGGGATCTTGTTTTGTTATAGAAATAATGACAGGGTCCATGGCGATAATGAAAAATACCTGCGAAAGAGAAGAGAAAGCACAAGACTGGTGCACTATTGAGACTCAGTTGGAACAGAGCAGTTGTGCCAAGTTTCAAACGTTCAAATGTTTTGAAATATCATAAAATATTGGTGAGGGTCCTCTCCTTATATACTCTTCCCGATATCGGAGACAAGGCATAGCAGTTTGGGGCATACCGCTTTTCACCCCGATATGCCTCTAGTGGAACCACGTGGTCATGAGATGAAACCATGGTATTTTTATCAGCCTGCTCTCAAATGATTAAACTTCGAGCTAGTTCTCCACCCGATATGTTTTCTGACCGTCGATTTGGGATGTCCTCAAATATCTAGCCCACCAGGTCCCATCAAACCTTGTGACCCCGCTAGATTTAGCTTTATTATACTAGATGTGGCTCCATCCTCCATTTTATCGTGTCTCCACACCGGTTTGGCCCCTCGATAAATCCTGAGACTTGGATTCCATCAAAAGATTGTTATGGTGATAATAGGGATGATATACATCATCTCTCTTATTTTCTCCCAGAGCTTGCTAGAATCGAACAAGATGACTTCCGATCTACTCTGAGTGAGATAGTCAGTCACACCGTAGTTCTTCTTGAAATGCATGACATTTATGTAAAATGAAACATGGTGAGTGTCTCTCCTACTGTCGTGATCGATATCTCTCATACCCCTGGCAAGATTGAAAATGTACACATCGGTGCAGATTGTTCTCTAAAAGAAATATTGATCTACACCGAGCTCTTCAAGGAATTTTGAGATGTATTTTCTTGGTCATATGAAGAGATGTCAGGAATCAACCCTCGAATTGTCGAACATGATATTAAAACTTACCTAGATGCTAAGCCTGTTTGAAAACATTTTAGAGCTATCAATTCCTGGAAGGCCCCTGCTATTAAGGAAAAGGCAGAGAAAATACTTAATGTTGGTTTTATCTACCCAGTTCCCTTAACTGAATGGGTATCCAATCTCGTTCCTGTAAATAAGAAGCAAGGAACCATCCATGTATGCATGGATTTTCACGATATGAACAAATCCTGTCCTAAAGACAACTTCCCAACACCTTTCATCGATCAGATCCTTGACGAGTGTGAGGGAAACAAAGTTTTTGTTGATTAATTGGGTTGGTTGTCATTGATGTCAACCCTTGAAGAAAGTTCGGTAGTGAATTCCGGTAGAACAATGGTTTGGGTAATGGACCCAAGTTTGTTTGATGGATAATGGTATTAGTTTTGATATATTTGTAGGTAATACTATTCCATATTGATATTACCTGTCATTCCATTTCTGGTGGTATGTGGAACGTCACATAACTCCTCACGGTTAGAGAGTTATGGCCATGTGAAGTTGGAGAAAGGTTTGGGTAATGGACCCAAGTTTGTTTGATGGATAATGGTATGTGTTTTGATACATTTTCAGGTAAGAGTATTATGTATGGATATTACATGTCATTCCATTTCTAGTGGTATGTGGAACGTCACATAACTCCTCAATATTAGAGAGTTATGGCCATGTGAAGTTGGAGAACCCTCATGAGTCATCTAGAATCCCCAAAAGTTCAAAGTAGTCAAAGTGGTTTAAGAGATTTTAGAAGGTAAATAATAAATTGAAGTGATGAGTTTACTATAAGTCAAAGTGAATACAAAATAAATAATTTAAATAATAAAGTTAATGGAGAAATTACTAAGTTGACAAGTGGTTAGAAGTGGCTTAACCCTAAAATAAGGAAAGTGGTATAATGGGTATAATTGAAGAAGTATAGAAGCCTCTAGAAGTAATTGCTATAATTGAATAAGTATCCAAAGTGGTCTCCTTATGGCATATATTTTATCATGTACCTCATGGGAAGACTCTTTTAATAATTCTGTAAGAATCCTAGAGATGTGGTCATGAAGCCCGAAGTTGACTAAGGACAAAGAGGTGGAAGAACATTACAAGTACTTGAAAAACCCTCATAGATGGATAGTCCACGTCATGTGATTTCCAAATGTAGGTGTTATGCCACATATTTCCTCACATTAGAGGATTTATGATCTCTTGAAGTTCAATCCCTGAAGTAATGGTTAAGAAGCCCCCAAACGGTTGCAAAAATAAGTTACAAGTCGGCCCAAAATTAATTAAAAAAGGGAAAAGTTGTTGCAACTAAAAGTAATAGATTGAGTATTAGTAATAGTGATAGTGATAGTGACAATGATAGTGACAGTGATAGTAGAAGTGATAGTGGTAGTGATAGGTTGACACTACATTTATATTTCAGGGCAAAAGGAAGGGGTAAGTAAAGGGGGTCGTAGCCTCCTTTTGGTTGGAGACAGAGAATTCACAGAGCTTAAGATTCCTTTAGGTTAGAGCCTGTAAATCAGGGGGTTGGTGCCTCCTTCCAACTGAAGCTGGAGAATTCAAGGAGTTTCAACTTCCTTCAGGTTGGATCTTGTAAACAGGGGGCTGGAGCCTCCTTCTAGTTGGTGTTGGATAATTTGGCAGTTGGTGCTTCCTATGAATGTGATATTTGATATATAAGAAAGAATTTAGTGGTTTTCTCCCATTTGGGTTTCCACGTAAAAATATATTCTGCAATGTGTATGATGTGATATGTTGTTGAATGGTATTTTTTTATGGTTATATGTTCATGAAAATATTAATGAAGGAATAAGTGATAAATTGTTGATGAATTTATATTCTGGTTAAAAGTGGAAAAAATTGCATAATGTTGATTCACCCCCCCCCCTCTCAGTATTCCAACAAAAACACCATCGAATTTCAACCAATATTAATTCAATAACTATAATCATATAGGATAAATCAAAACAATTATGATCTTACTAAAGAGGCATGTAGTTGATAACAAGACGCAAAAATAATCCACAAAGCACTTTGTCACCCAAAAACTTGGAAAAAATTTGTCTCTAGATATGGATCTTATTCATTCATCAAAATTCGAAATAGTTCTCTGCTTAATCCTCTAGTTCTTAATAAAAACCATCAACCTTTCAAAACAAGGTGGATGTCCTTATTTATAAAAAATAAACAGACTAAAAATAGTTTCAAAGTTCACTTAAAGAAGAGAAAAAAAATAGTAAAGTGGACTCATCCACGTGTATGATCCCAGTGGTCTTTTCCTTACGTCAATGGGTTTAATTTGTCATACTTGGTGATGGGTATGTGTTATATTCTTTTCATGTGTATGTGTGGGCGTGTTAGATTCAACAACTGTGTCTAACGATCCCAACTTCTTTTTCCCTTTGTGTCGTGTGCGCTAGGCACTTTCTTGGGGGGGGTCCCAGAGGGGGTAGGTTTTCCCCTCTTGGTTACACATAGGGTTTGGCTCTGGGCAATAACCCAGAGCCGACGGGGTTCATGGAAGCGTCTCGATTGTTTTTTTTTTTGGTGGTTTTTTCTATTTTAGTGGATTTTGCTATCTTTAGCGGTTTTCTAAATTAATCCTGGATTAGAGGATTAGGGTTTTGGTAGCTAGGGAATACCTAATATATTGTATATATTGTATTATGAATGGTGAAATTAATACAATGAAGAGCTGATAGGTTTGGCACCAAAGAAGGCTAGTTTTCTCTCGGTTAAGGGTTTCCATCGTAAATCTATGTGTACTGTGTGTATGATCCATTGATTAATTTATGTTTTTCTTAAGAGTCTATATGCATTGATTTGTTTCAAAGGTTTAAAACTTACACTTGGACCATTGGACAAAAATATCGTCACATGGATGGAGGTATGGGAATTGGTTTTGTTCTATTGGTGCACTGAGCTCATCCTTCATTTCCATCACCCAATGTTTGAACTGGTCCATCTTGGCACTCAAGTATCACAAGACTACCGATGCCCCTACTGCCCCATTGGAAAATCTTCTCACTTGTCCCTTTTCCAAAGTATTGATCTCGAGAATGTCAACTTCAAAATTTTGATCATGCTCTTTAAACTACTTGACTATATTGTTCAGGTCTGCGAAGTCTTCAGGAATACTTAATTCTTCAATTTGAATATCTCTCATTTTCTAGTTTATATTGTCCCAATTCATAAGACATTCCTCCCATCTATATTGCATATTTTTTTGTGTTTCTTCCACCAGCTGCATCCAATATTCTGCTACCTTCTAGAATATCACTAAGCTTTCATTCGTAAGCATCTTGATACCATGCTCCTCTTCTCCTGAGCCCTTTTGTATTTCCTTGATGTATTCAATCTGTGACAAATCCTTGTGAAACCTTTTGGACCATCTCATCATGTTGTTTTGTTCTATCAGACCCAAAAAAGTTTCCTCCTGATAACTTACAACCTGATCCATAAATACATCCCTTTATTATTTAAATTGGTTGTATCCTTCCTGGAACTCATCCCTTATGAAAGTGATCGTCCAAGTGGTGCCCTGATAGTCTTCAACCTCGTGTCTCATATGCACAAGTTATATCCTCATGGAATCTCCTTTTCGCTCATATTCTCTTGATCTGTCGATGGTGGCACTGGATATCACCATTCCAAATCCTATTATTTCACTTACTCTGGAATGTCTATCATCCATTAGGGTTTCTTTTATAGTAATCATTACAACATTGTCCAAAGTAAGTCTCCTCTTATTTATATTTCTCTTAACCACTACCTACCTCTTTCTGTCATACGCTATGGCTTGTACATCATACACTTCATCTATAGGTTCTATAATTGGCTGGTAACCCCATGAGAGAGTGTTTCCCAGACTACCTAGAGTCTGAAAGTGTTCAATGGTTGGTTCCTTACCTCTGTCAATCAACGATATCTAGTTTATGATGTTTAATTCATCTCCTATTGTTGCATACTCTTGATCTAGGGTTGTAGAAGGTTTCCTAGGACTACCTATAGGTTTGGTCTCTACATATTTGATCATTTATTCTTTTTTCTCAATGTTAGTGTTTCTTCTGGTCACATCCTTTGCTACTTCTACTGAGGGTGATGTCATTTATTTGGGTGAAGAAGGTGTTATAGGTTCTACTATAGTTTTTCCAGTCTCTTTTCTAACATTTTCTTCCTCATTCTTCTTTATTCTAAGTTTTTCATCTCCAAGTTTCTTCCCAACATTTGGATTTTCCTCATTCTCTTCTTTATTTGGTGTATTTTCTTCTAGGATTGAACCTTCACTATCACTTTCATATTTCTCCTCTTAAGAACCTTCCTACTCTTTGTCTTGTCCCTTGTCCTTTCCTTTTGAGATGACACCTCATATGTCATGTTCTTCCTCCTCATCCTCTTGACCATTCCCCCATCGTTCCAAGGCTGTGAATCTAGTTCCAAGGGAGAGGTGATGTTCTTAGTTGTATCTAGACATGTTACCACATCCATAGGCTACAGTCCTTGGGGTGGTTAGGCATATTTCATTTCTGTAGTGGCTTCATTTATAATAGAGACTACTACAATGCATGTATCCTCACTATCATCATCATATATTGTAATCATATCATCTATTATTGGTGCCAGTACACTTGAGCTTTGTGTCACCGTCAAGGTTTCAATTTTTTATCCACTTTCTGGTCACTCTATTGGTACCTGCTCCACATATGACTGATCATTGTTTCCTATAGATGAATTTTCTCTTGGGGGTGTTCCTTCTTCTTCTTCCATGTGCACATCCAATGGATTTATTATCAATGGCACTAATACTTGAATGGTACCATTTTTATCATGCTCATGAAATGCTCTCTTGCCTTCTACTAAGAGCCTTTATTCTTCAAATCTTCTTTCTTCCTGCTCTGCATTTTAATTTTGTGTATGTATAGTAGCCCCTGTTGTTTCTTCTAACCATTTTAATTGATCATCTATTGGCATGGACTTCAATTGGGTCAAGTCTGATTTCTCCCTTTGTAGGACCTCTTCTTCATTGAAGATCTCATATTCACTGAAGATCATTTTTATTAAAGATCTCATCTTCAAAATTTTCATGTGCATACGTCCAGTGAGATACTACTTGAATAGCATGTCTGGCCACTAAATGTTTTGGATCATGTTTCTTGTACCTATCTATTTAAACCGTGTACTCTACCTGGGTTTGAGCTTCCTACTTGGCTTGTGTGGCGTCTTTTACAAAGTGATAGCCTACATAGAATCCATATGGGATTAAATATATTTTCTTATCTTTCATCAGGGAGGAATCAAAACCTTGAAATATAGTTTGGTAATAGATTTCCCCCAAAAATAGTTAGTCTAGCACATGATATGGTAGTAGATGCAGGGCCCAAGTGGCTCCAAAAATCCTAAGGTAAGTACTTTTCTCTTCCAAATACAAATTCCCTACTCTAGGAGATGACCTTTCTTGCTGCATCAGAAAGGCTTGGACAATTTTGCTTAAAAATTATGAGATAAACTCTAGCCAAGAATTCATCACAAATTGCAGCATAAGACTTGTTATACCTATTCTCCCAAAAAACATTTAAATAAACATGGATGAGTAACTCTAAGATATTCCAGCTTAATCCCAGTCCTATAAATATGTTTCTAGTACACACTACATCTAATAGGTAGGATTCCATAAACAAGGTAGGGACTTCTCTCGCTTTTGGTTTCTGGGCTTGCTCAACCCTAATACTCGACTACCTTAAACTTATGGCACCCCAATTAAAAACTCTTCCAGATATGGCTATTGTATATGCCAGGGGCATATAGGCTTCCGAAAAATAGGAGAAATCCTTCTCTCCATACAACCAACATATCAAGGCCAAGAGGAAAATATAGGGTTATATAAGGTTTACAATATTGTACCATCCAGAGGCTTTGTTCACAAATTTCCTATCCTCCTTCCACCAAGATTCCAACAATTGACTAATGTTATGGTGTTCATATAATTTTACCATAAATTCGGTGTTAAGGCTAACTTCGGGCTCCTTGAGTATTTAATATTTGCATACCTCTACTGGCAGGAAAACACCAACACATTGATCCTTCACATCGTTTATCAAGAACTTGTCAGTATTGGTATGGTTAATTATCCATTCTAAGGTTTCCACACAAGGTAAAACTGGGGTTTTGGAGGGCACCATGTGTATATATGATGATTTGATGTTTTGAAATACATGGTTGTCCAAGACTCTTACTTATAGATTGCTATACAGAGTGAACTCAAGAACATCACCATTATAAATTTTGTTGTATAAATTGTGCCATGTGGGAAGAGATACCTTAGACATAGTGCTTGTGTATGCATATTTGTAGAGTGGTGGTGGAGTTAGAGGTTTCTTTTGTGCCATTTTGATTGCATGCTCTGCTTTGGGTGTGAACTCTAATTCTCTGGTAGCGGCAGGGCTAGACGCCTCTCCAACCAATATCTTATTCCCTTTCGGTGTCTTTGGTGACTGGTGGGTTGTAGGTCATAAATGAAGAATTTTCCCTACATAAGAAAAAATTATTAAACTTTGCATCGATAAAACCACGAGTAATTTACCAAAAAATGAACACAATACCTGAGTAAAACTGGAGTTTTGAGCTTTCAACACTTACCGATTTCGGAAATAACAATAAACTTGTCAACAATTTAGGCTGCAATGAGTGTAACACTTGGTTATATAAGATCTCTTTTTGTAACATCCCCAACATCCAACTGGGCTATGCCACATAACAGTTTTGAACTATATACAAATAAAAACATATGCAGAAATAAAATCTTGCGGAACTTTACATATAAAACTTAAATCAGACAAATACATTCTGCAAATGAACATATTCATACATAATGATAATAAAAATATACATGTAGCACACACAGGAATAACCCATAAAAATGAATGCATACATAATAATGCAACATGTAATTTAACACAAAAGGGACACTTATCTTATAAAACTTTCACCAACTGTGTGCAGACCTTCCACGAACCTACCAGCCTTAGAACATGTTTCTCATCACTCTCAGCAGTGGGTCACCCCGGAGCTGGGACTAAACTCCACCCAAGTAAAGAGATTCCTAGCTAGGTTGATGTATCTCAAACAACACGAAAAACTCTGTAACAGGTGCCACTCAAACTAATAGCCTATAGTGCCTCATTCCCCACATGCCTATCCCACCCGAGGAAGTGTGCCCCTTCTCTGCTCAACATTCCCTTGACTGCACCACTTCCCTTCCAGGGATTCAACAACAGGCTGGATAGGAAGTCTTAGAGCCCTGTCGCTACAGTTTAGCACCTTCAGGAAATCAATTCCCAAAAATTCTCTCAGCTAGAGATAATTGCTCATGGGAATGACAACCCACCTCTTCAATATCCCACGGGCCTGAAAACCCACCTCTTCAGTATCCCATGGGCCTGACAACCCACCTCTTTAGTCTAGATCCCAAGCTAACCAGGTACAGGTTGTTGATACTGAGAAGGGGGTGAATCAGTATCACGTACAATTTAAAAACCTTTTTCAACATATACTTAAACTATTCAATTATATCCAATGAGCAATGAACAATAGTATAAGAGTTACACCAATACACCACAATACACCATTAGCACCTTCAGTAAACCTACCCCAAAATTCTCTCACTTAGAGATAATTGCTCATGGGAGATAACCCACCTCTCTTCACATTATCCCATCGGTTCGGTAAAACTCCACTTTCAGATCCCATGGGCCCCAACAAACCCCACCTTTAGTCTAGATCCCAAGCTAACTAGATAATGTAAGGTTATGACACTGTAGTAGCAAGTAACCTGACGACAATTTAAAAACCTTTTCAACATACTTAAACTATTCAATTATATCCAATGAGTAATGAACACTAGTAGCTACACCAATACACCACAATACACACCATGCACAATATATGAGAAATAATCAATAGTTTTTTGTTAAAGGGAAGTAATGACTCTAAAGGTAGCTAAGCAAATTACAAATGAAAGGAGATAAACCCTTAAGAGGAAGATACAATCCTCAATATCAAGAGAGATTGCACCTCCATCCCTTCTCCTTCCTTCCTAACCCCCAAGAATATATGAGAGATAATAAATTTTACATTAAATCATCACCATCAACCAATCATCACATAGAACCCGGATAATGTTTTGAGACTTTCCACCTTGGAGTACCTGACCCTAGACACATACCTAATGGCCCAACCCTCCTAATTTTCACTCCTTGAACCTCCCCAAAAAGAGGTTATAGAAAGAATGGTAGACTTATTCAATTCAGGTCTATTCAGAGCTCAACCGCAGAGAATGCCTGTGCTCAATATTTAACTTCTGATTTTTAAACTCACACAAAAGATACTAAGTTATGTACTCTTTCCAATGGAAATTTTCCCAGGTAATTTCATTTTGATTCTTGATGAAGAAGTTATGATTCATTTTACCTGGAATAATTACATACAATTAGCTTCAACCCGCCTGCAAACCCATCTTCCACAGATAGTGTATGTCCATAATTATAGCTAATCAAGAGTTGAAACTACCAAAGGTACCTTGATATGTCTTCAATACCATAGTGATTTCACCCATCTGAATCGCCCTTAGAAAAAAAGGTTATAGAAAAAAATGGTAAGATGACCTTGAAAATAACATAATCTTAGAACACATCACCAAAAGACTTCATCCCTCCCTTAAACCGCCTTTTCTTCTTATTTCCTCTTAAATTGACTTGTATCAAAATGAAAGTATAATGATGTTGATTTATACAATTTATGTCACTTCATTTTAAATTTAGAACATTAGGGCCCACCTGACACTTTCTTATTTTGTAATTCTTTTCTTTAATTATCTTCAGGGCCTACATGTACTTCCTTCTTCAATTCACTTTGTCATCTTCAAACATTCATTTCTCCTCAACCATGAGGATCCACGTGACGTGCCACATACCACTAGAAACAACATGATGTATACTATCCATTCATGGGTGTTGTATATTCATGTGCATTGTCCTTCATGTCCAAATACATTTATCAATCTTGCGGTCCAAGACCCATGACTAGGGTTGACATCAATGACAACAACCAATCTTCCAACAATCTCCCCCTTTGTCATTGATGGCAACACTCATGCTCCTCCTATCATCATGATCCCAATTTCTCTTCCCCTTTGAAATCAATGGAAAAGGTTAGGGCTTCTCCCCCTAAGTTTAATGGAAAAATGTAACTCTCTTCTTTGGGGCTGCTCCCCCTGAACATGTGGCACTTAATAATACTTCATCCTTATTTTTGGTCTTTGGGAATTTTTCTTCCTTAGAATCCTTTTGTGTGGCTTCTGTATTCTCTCTCTTCTTCATGTCTAGGATGTATACGTTTTTCGGTCTTCTTGTTGTAGTTGCAACCAATCTTCCTGAGTTATTTTCTCTGATTTCTCATTTTCGGGAATCAAACATAAGAGTGTATCCTTGATCACACATTTTACTAACACTGAATAGATTATGATTCAAGTCTTCAACCAATAGAACATTCTTTGCTTTTACATTTTTT
>SNQJ01S0017670.1:70335-109228 GCA_010110895.2 Picea sitchensis | reverse complement strand
AATTATCTTCAGGGCCTACATGTACTTCCTTCTTCAATTCACTTTGTCATCTTCAAAAATTCATTTCTCCTCAACCATGAGGATCCACGTGGCATGACACATACCACCGAAAAAAACATGATGTATACTATCCATTCATGGGTGTTGTATATGCATGCACATTTTCCTTGTTGTCCAAATACCTTTATCAATCTTGCGGTCCAAAACCCATGACTAGGGTTGACATCAATAACAACAACCAATCTTCCAACACAGGTATGGGTACAGATATGGGTATGGAAACATGTATAGGAAGGTATGGAGGACAGCTGAATGAGTGAGTGAATGATGATGGAATATTAATGGGAAAATGAAATAAGTTCAAACTATATGTATGCATGTTCCCAACTTGACACTTGTCATGTTAGGAGCTACTTTGGCCCACTTGTCCCCATCCTTAGAACTTAGGATAAAATATTTATCCATACTTTATACTTTAAGGAATATTAATATAATATTCCATTTTTTTTTAAGCTCCCTATCTTATCCCTTTTTCCTTAAATTTTAGCGCCCCCCCTTTCCCTAACTAGTGGAGTTTAGTCCCCCATACTCTTTTATCTTGGTCAGTCTACACACAACAATGTATTTTATATTAATGATAAGGCATATACAAAAATAGGCCCATTAGCCTTTAGCATCTAGGCTCTCCAGCCTAATTCAACACATAAGCCTGCTAGATTATAATAACTTGCTCACCATCCTATAAAACACAACATATACACAAAGGCTCCCTGGCCTCAAAATCGCGTGCACTTACGTTTGTTGCACGCGGTATCCTGGAATGTGCACACTTCATCATTTTAGTGCGTAGTACATGTGCACACTATGCCATTGAAGGTGCATACAAAAATGATATCAAACATCTCACCATCTAAAGTACATTTTCATTTACAGTTACAGTTGGGTTCAGCCTAGGGGTATTACAACCCCCTCCTCTTATTTATGCATTGTCCTTAGTGCATTATGTACACATATCAACAAGATTTCCAAAATATTAAAAAAGATGCAGGTATTCTACCTGCATTGCATCCTCATGCTCCCAAGTAGCATCCTTTAGACCGTACCAGGTCCATTGGACTTTTACAATTCCTATGGCTCGATTCTAGAGATGTTTGATTTTTCGGTCTAGAATGCATATCAGATGCACTTGGATAGCACCTTCTTGCTCCACCTAAATCAAATTCCAATAAATTACATGATTAACATCATGTATATATTTCTTGAGCAATGATACATGGAATACATTATGAACAGACATAGATGCAGGCATTGCAATCATATAAGCTAATGGACCAATCCTTTCTAGGATTTCAAATGGTCCACAATATCTAGCTACCAACTTGGAACAATTTCTCAACTTCATTGAACTTTTGTTGGCCTTAACCTTTAAGAATACATGATCACCCACTTTAAACTCCTTGTGAGTTCTACCCTCGTCAGCATAGCTTTTCTGCCTATCTTGGGAAGCCTTTAAATTCTATTTAATTTTCAACATTTTCTTTTCCATTTCCTTGAGTAATTCTAGCCCAAGTACTACTCTATCTACTGGGTTGTCCCAACTTACCGGTGTATTGCACCTTCTTCCATAAAGTGCCTCAAATGGGCTCATCTTTAGATATGTTTGGTACCCATTGTTATAAGAAAACTCTACTAAGTGTAGGTAGTCTTCCCATTTTTACGGTTTATCCATCCCATACATCCTCAACATATCCTCAATCACTTAATTCACCCTCTCTATTTGTCCATCAATTCTGGATGATATGATGTACTAAAATTCAAATTTGTTCCAGATCCCTTAAATAATCCTTTCCAAAAATTTGATGTAAATTTTGGATCTCTGTCAGACACAATTGTCTTGGGTATACCATGTAATCGAGAAATTTCTCTCATATAAACATCAACAATGTTGGTTTCCTTGTGAGTGAGCTTTACTAGAATACAATGGGAAGCTTTAGTAAGATTATCCACCACTACCATGATAGAATCATCTTGCTTGTTTGTTCTGTGTAGTTTGGTGATAAAATCCATTGTTATGACTTCCCATTTCCACTTAGGAATGGGTAATGGTTGTAGAAAACGAGTTGGGTGTCTATGATCAGCCTTTACCTTTTGACACTCCAAACATTTGGCAATAAATCAACAACTTCTTTCTTCATTCCTGGCCAATAATATTGGCTCTTGACAGCTGCAATAGTTTTATGATAACCTGGGTGCCCAACATAAGGTACATTATGCATTTCTCTCAATATCATATTTTTCAATTCTTGGGAATTTGGTACATAAATTATGCCCCTGTATATGAGAATTTCATCATTTTCTAGCTTATAGTCTTCAATTTTCTGCTGCAAAATACATTGTTGTAATTTTGCCACTAATTCCTTGTATTGAAAATCTGATTTTGTAGCCTCTATGATTCTGTCTTTCAAATCTGATTGGTACATGCTTATGGTTTTAGCATGCAGTTCATGAACTCTTCTGTTGAATGCATCAACCACTTTGTTCTCTTTCCCCTTGATATGCTTTATAACAAAGTCATATTCACTGAGAAATTCTAACCATCTTCTTTGCCTAGCATTTAGAGTTGGCTGATCAAATAAATATTTCAGACCATTATGGTATGTCCTCAACTCAAACATTTTCCCCATGAGTTAGTGCCTCCACTTCCTCAAGACATGAAATATGGCTGCCAACTCCAAATCATGAGTGGCATAGTGCCTTTCAGGCTCCTTCAACTTCCTTGATTCATAACATACAACAAACCCATTTTGATCGAGGACTCCACCAAGTCCTTCTTTACATGCATCTGTGCATAAAATGAAGTCTTCATTTGGATCTTCAATCCTTAGTATTGGAGAAATTCTTAATAATTTCTTCAAGTATTGGAAACTCTTTTCACAATTCAATGTCCACTGAAACTTCACACCCTTTTTTTGCAAGTAAGTGATTGGGTGTGAAATATTTAAGAATCCTTCAATAAATCTCCTATAGTAGCCTGCAAGGCCTATGAATGATATGGCCTCTATCACATTATTTGGAACTGACCATCCTCTAATGGATTCTATCTTCTCAGGATCCACTACTATCCCATCCTTTGAAATGACATGCCCTAAATAATGAATTTCCTTCTAATAAAATGATCACTTGCTCAATTTTGAATACAAATGATGCTCCCTTAATACTTTTAATACCATCCTCAAGTGTTGTTCATTCTCTTCCTTTGACTTAGAATATATAAAATTTTCATCTAAAAACACAATGATAAACTTATCTAAGTATTCTATGAAAATACCATTCATTAAACACATGAAGACATCCAGTTCATTTGATAATCCAAAAAGCACCACTGTGAACTCACAATGACCATACCTTGTTCTGAAAGAAGTCTTGTTGATGTCTTCTTCTTTAATTCTTACTTGATGATAACTTGACCTGAGATCAATCTTGGAGAATATTTTTTCATTTTTCAACTGATCAAAGAGGTCATCGATCCTTGGCAAAGGATACTTTTTCTTCATAGTTACCTTTTTCAACTACCTAAAGTCAATGCAAAGTCTCAATGTTCCATCCTTTTTCTTCACAAATAAAACATGGGCACCCCAAGGTGACACACTTGTTCGTATATACCACTTCTTTAGGAGCTCTTCAAGTTTCATTTGCAACTCCTTCAATCCTGGTGTACTCATCCTGTATGGAGTCTTGGATACTGGAGCTACTCCAGGCATCAAATTTGTGGAGAAATCAATGTCTCTTTTAGGGGATAATATTGGTATTTCCTTAAAAACATCTTCAAACTCTTTTAGGACTGCATAATCTTCAATATTTGACACCTTATCTTTAGGTGTCTCTTCCATATGTGCTACAAATATTTGACACCATTTTCTATAACATTTCTTCAGCTGCAATGGTGAAATTTCTTTGATGGTTGATGCTCTGGGAATTCCCTGCATTGTCTTTAGTTTTCCTTCATCATCCAAGAAAGTAAATTCCTTGTTATGACAACCTAAGATAGCATGATGTTGGTCCAACCAATCCATCCCAATTAGACATTCATAGGAACCTAAAGGCAAGATGTTTAAATATGCCCTGGTGTTCAGTCCATTCATGTCCATAAGAGATGACTTAACCATATCATTAAATTTTCTTTTGGCTCTGATATCCAGCTGCACCAACCAAGATTTTACATTATTTCTTCTTGGCAAATGCAAACTTTCCACCATCTTAGTATCTATATAACTATGACTAGCTCCTGCATAAATTAAAATAACAATGGTTTGGTTTTTTATCTTACCTTCTATTAGCACTCTGTAAATTTTGTCTAGATGATAGACAAACAATAGCGGTAATTGTTTCAACCTACTTTAGAGCTGAAGCCCTACTTTAGAGCTGAAGCACTAGCCTTCTCAACTTAGAGAGGGCTCTCTCGTTTCACTTGATATTTATTTGGAAATCGGTGGCTAGATTTGGTTTGTTTTGGGGTTTTAATAAAGTTGCTGGCAAAGAAGAGGAGGAACACTCAAGGCTATGGAGTTAAAATTCTGAAAGTGAATGAAAAAAATGATCATCCGATAGAACTCTCTAGAGGATAAAGTCTAAATGAGGCAATGAATATGAGTTATTCTTAAATTTAAGTAGAGTGTAAGAAGATAGAGAAAACAAATAACTGCATCAGAGCATTACTGAAATGAATTATGAATTAGTTAAGAAGACAATTACATAGCTTAAATTGTTTAAGCCAAGAGCATCATAAGATGAATTTTGGGCCTTTAACTCTGCAATTTAAACTGAAGAAAATGTAGATGGAATAAAATAACAAAGAAAATACATACAATGAAGGGACACAAAGCTCATATCACCACTATTAGAATCTTTTCATAGCTACTTCAAAGGCTTCTGCATATATATTCAATTCAGCTTCAGAAAGTTACAATAGAGTTTGAAACAACCAAAAAGGTGCCCTTGCACTTCTTCCAACATTAATTCTTTCAAAACTCCTAGTACTTATACAGTTTGATTACAATCGCTGAAACTAAAGCGTTTCATTGTCTAAAGAATGACTACAATAATTACAAACCAACGATTTCGGTAGGAAAACTGATTTACAATGATTTAACCAAAAAAAAAATCATAAACTAGGGACGGATCTTTCTGACTGCTCGGCTTCCTCTGCGCCATCTGTCTCACTCTAATCTTCTGTCAAATCTGCTAGTTTGGTGACGCCTGGAGGTCATTTACTGGTTCCAGGGAAACTGCATTTCGTCTTACCCAGCCACACGATTTCCTTCCACTGTGAGTCATAAGGAATTTCATAATCCATCATTTATTTTATTAGAATCTCTAGGTAAATGCAACGTAGAATAGGACATAGTCGACAACCCGATTTTCACTGTCAGAGGCCAAGTGTTCTACCAAACTAGGTCCCTTCAGGTTCTCTTCCAGGTATTCAAATCTCGAATGATCCATCCTGTGCTAAGTGAGGAGAGAATTGTATTCTTCTTGGTTGTACAATTTTCCTTTACCATCCCAAAATGGTGGGAGGTCCTTCATAAAAAAATGTTCAAATGTATCCTTAAACTCCTGTATAGTTTGTTTCATTTGCACTTCTTTGGTTTGAACCAATTTGAGAAAATTGTGTTTAGCGATGATCCTCCTGGCCCAAATGATCAGTACAGCTCTGTCCTTTACCCCAATGGTCTGAATATTGGCAGTAGGCACAAAATTTAGCAAGTCAATAGCATTCTGGGCCCATTCAAAGGGATTTTTCACTAGTGTCTCATTGACAACAGTACATCTACTTCGGGAAGTGAGAGCCACGTTGTCTCTGTCATTTATAATATTCAGATAAACCCTAAACTTAGCAGCTTTAGTAGAAACAACATCCCATATTACATGTTTAGCTCCTTGCAACAATGCTTTTCCCTTCAAACTTATTTTCAACTTGTTCACCCTCTCTTGCAAATCTTGATTCTCTTTTTGTAATTGGTCCATCTTTTCATTATTCATTTTCATCTCTTGCTGCAACTTTTCTATGACCTCCTTAAGACTCTTGATTTCCCCTATTTTCAAGCTTAATTGGGACATAGCTTGAACCACTCCATCAGTGCTTGACCCAACTTCTATATTAGAGGGTACAATAATAGCCATATATGATGTTGCTACCTGTCCTTGTAACCAATTCTCTTTTTCCTTTTCTAGCTGCAACACTTTATCTTTGTAATTTAGTGCTTCTTGTCTGAACGTCTCCTTTTCTTTCTCTAGAGAAGGTAGCTCTGTTGTCTGTGGATGTTCCATGGAGGACATATTCAACTTCTTCTTTAGGATTTGTATCATCTTCTCTTTCTTCTCTAAAGAAGATTTTACCCCTTGAGGGCCTTCAGATTCCAATATTTTGACCTGTGTTTTCCAGGCTTTGTTGGATGCTTTCTCTTGTTTCAATTGTCCATCTAATTTGAGTGCATGTGTTGTCAGTATTGAAACCTGCATACCTAAACTTAGGTAATATGAATATAGCATGTCACTGGCATTCTTGTGGAACTTTACTTTGTCCGGGGCACCAATATTTTCATAGTGCATCTTGATTTCAAACACTTTATCATCATCGACCACTGCTATGTTAAATGTCTTTCTTTCCACATCCCTGACTGAGAGCAGGGAATCCTTATGCTGGGAAATCTTCTCTACCTCGGGCACAAGTCTCTTATTTCACTATTGGCCATACTTCAATTTACAACATACTGGTTCATTAAGTCTTCTTTGGACTATTAAAATTCCTAGGTGTCTTGCTATATACATGTTTCTTGCTACTGAAAACTCTTAAGCTTCTTTCACTTTGTGGCATGCTTCCTGTACAAGCCTCTTCGTTCTTGGCTTCACTTTCCACCATCTCCATGTTCGTTTTTTCTTTAGATTCTTCTTTTTCCAGGTCCACTACCTAAGAATATGGTGTGATTTTTATTTTCTTGAGAATATTTTGCTGACTACTGGCACCCATTGCCTCTGAACTACTCCTCTTTTTATAAACACTCATCTTTAGAGATTTAATAATCAACTTTGGAGAATATTTTTGTGTCTGGATATGCTGAGGGGAAAACTCCATTTGTTGTGTGTGATCAATTTGCAAAGTGGCTTCCATATATGCACAGACTTCCAAGTTTGCCAATCTATCAAATTCTTCAACTTGCTCATGCTCGTAGGGGCCTTGTCTGCTCATCAGTATTCTCTTAGATATGATCTAGTGCAGGTCGTATCTCCTCCCTTGTAATTGTGTAAACCCAAATTCACCGAGTTTGGATTGGATTTGAGGTAAACAAGACCTCTTCTTTACCACAAATGGTCCTATCATGAAAGATAATTTTAAGTTAGATGCTTTGTGTGTTTTCAGAAAATGCTTCATCTCTGAAATAATCCATTGTCTAATGAATTCTAAAGAAAATATTCCGTGAGTCAAAAATACTGGTAAAAGGTAAGGTCCTTCTTGATAAACGTATACCCAAATTACAGTAGACTGTAAAAACAACATCCAATCTCCCACCCTATTTTCTGGATTAGGTTGTAAAGAGCTTTTCATTTCTTCCAAAACCCTTGGCAGGTCTGTGTCAAAGATGAGACCATAAACCATGGACATGATCTTGTTTATGAAAATAAGCATGGTGATCCTTTGGCATTCAGTCGAGATGAATGTCGCTTCAGGGAATTCAGTCTTATTTGATTCCAAGAACATTCTCATCAAGTGCGTGTAGTATCTGAAGTGTCTTAATGAATTGAAATTTACCAGCTATTGGTGCATATTGTCAGAGATGAACTTGTCAAAACTTATACAAACCGACTGACTATACTTTGACATAAAAAAGGTCATTAGGAAACCCAACATGACTTCTACTACAAATTTGTCATTATCCAACCCTAAAATTTGACTAAGTAGGGAACAAGCCCACTGGACTTCAATAACCATGATGCTTACATTGACCAATAACGACAGAATTTCAAAATGGTGTTCAGGTTTAACAATGGTTTGCAAAAATAGGGCTTTTACTCCAGGGGGATACTCTCGGTAGACAGTGATCATTTTCTCTTCCTCGAAGGGCTCTAACACTGTGAGGGAAGAATCTGTTATACTGGGGGTGTGTCGAATTGATGGACTATCTATTTTTCATAAGACTTCTGACCCTAACTTATTCAAAATGACCTTTTCTTCTTGCGAATACTATTTCGTACACTAGCTTATGAACTCTGGGAAAGGGAAATAGACTTCTACGAGGCAAAGGGTAATGGAAGCTTGGGCCTCTTTGAGGAAGGGTATTCTTTTTCAAACATTGTCTAACAAATTTGACCTAGAAACGGAAATGGGTGAAACCGTAATTTCTGTGTCAAATACATCAGAATCCTTGTCAATTAAGGCTTCTTATTTAGAGGCAGAGTCTTTCTCTTTCATGAATAAAAAGACCGAGTTCGTGGCCATGATGAAAAATACCTGTAACTCAGTGGAGAATGTGTGAAACGGGTTCACTATTGAGCTTTAATTTCAAATGGAGGGTTTGTGCCAATTTTCAAACATTCAAGTGTTTTTAAATATCATAAAATAATGACCAGGGCCCTCCTTTTATATGCACCTTTTGATATCGGGGGTTGGAAAAAATGGTTTCGGGTAGACCACTTTTTTCCTCGATATGCCTCTGATGATGCCACGCGTCCCCAGAATAAAACCATGGTATTTTCCCCGGTCCTCCCTCGAATAATTATCTTCCACGCTACTTCATTGCTTGATATGTGTCCTGGTTGTTGATCTGGGATGCTTCAAGATCTATGGTCCGTCAGGTCCCTTCAACTTCTGATATCGGGGATTGGAAAAAACAGTTTTGAGTAGACCAATTTTCTCCCCGATGTACCTCTAGTTGTGCCACACATCCATGAAACAAAACCATGGTATTTTCGCCGACCCTCTCTCACATAATTAAACGTCATGTTATTTCACCGCCTGATATGAGTCTTGGTCATTGATCTCGGCCGCTTCAAGATCTACAGTCCGCTAGGCCCCACATTTCATGCCCCCACTATATTTATCCATATGCTGCCATATGTTTCCTTATCCTCCAAACTATCGCGCTTCCATAGTGATGTAGCTCCTCACTAAATTTTCGATACTTGGATCCTATATGAAAAGTGTTATGATGATAACACCTTCCACTTCAATCATATGTGATTGATACTCTACTTGCTTGTTGTCCAGGGCTACATAAATCCTTGGTACATTTCTACCCATGTCCTGCACTATTTCAGTTTGATGTACATTGTGAATAATCCTCACTTTTTCACCTCTGTGAGGGAAGTCTCTAAACATATGATGTCCTTTACAACCCCAACATTGAATAGGTGGATTCCTTGGACTTTGACCCCCTGTCTCCATCATCCAGTGTACTATGTAAGTTGGTTTTCCCTGAGGATTATTTCTAAAGAATGGTGGCTTAGTTCCCTTCTTCCTCTGATCCATATTGAATTTATTTTTTGTCTTCCCAATATTTTTGGAAAGTTGATCTTACGTTTTTCTAATCATATAGACATTTAGCTCACCTTATGGTCTCCTCCAATGTTTTGGGATCATCATATTGTATTTTTTCACTGATGAATGATAGAAATCCACTAAAATACCTCTGAATCTAAACTGTCTCATACTTGATGAAAGAAACATACTTCAAAAGTTCTAAAAACCTTCTTTCATATTCATCTATGGTCATACTCCCAAGCTTGAGGTCAAATAACTCTTTCATTTTCTTATCATAGTATCTCTTAGTCAAGTATTTCTTTTCAAAATACTTCTTGAATTCCCTCCAAGTAACATTTTTCTCTTTAATGTGTTGCACCTGCACGAGTTGATCCCACCACATGGACGCCTTTCCCTTGAGTTGATAGATGGAAATTCTTCCTTCTACCTGAGAAGAATAATTATGCAATTGAAAATACTTTCTCATGCCCAACATCCATGTCTCTGCATATTCATCCTTCTTGTGCTCACCATCAAATGTGGGAGGTTTGATTTTGTTCATTTATCCTCATAGCCCATGTACCCCATACCTCTTATGCTTCCTGATAGGGGATGGAATTGAGCTTCTATGTGCTCTCTTATTGGAATGCCTCGGGGAGTGATGGTGATGTCTGCTAACACTTCTTGTTCTTCTTTTCTCATCAGGAGACCTGTGACTTCCTTATTTGGTTGAGCCACTCTCCTTATCCAATTTCTTTTCTATTTTGTTCAAGATCTACATTAACTTTATGTTGAATTCCTCCTACTTCTTCTTGGCTCTCATAAGCCTTTCATTATCATCCTTATGGCTTTGGAAACCCTTCTGCAAATTTTTAATGGTCTCTACAATATTCATGTTTTCATCCCTTCCTTCTCCATGTCCATTGGAGTTTGTTCCTTCAATGCTCATATGGACATCCATCCCTCTGATCTAATCTTCCTATCTATAATCCCCCTATTCATATTCCATTACTTTTCACTCTGTGTTGATCCTACTCTGATCTAGTTGTTTTTAACTCTACAAAATGTGCAGCCAACAAAACTTTGTCAGGCTAACTGTTTCAACAATTTCATGAAAATATGAACCATTCTGGTTCAATAATGCATCAGAATTGTTTCTTCTTATTTCCTGAAAATTGAATGCTCAGATCAATTTTCTGGGTGAATAATTGTATTCTATTGTCCAAGACCTTTCCAACACCTACTTCCATGCTCAATTCTCAGTCTTAAGCAGACGGTTATGGCCTTTTGAGGTTAGCGGGGTCTTAAAATTTACCCTCCACTGTTTGTCCTGTAACATCCTCATAAAATCTCTGTTTGACGAATGGTTTACACCATTAGAAATCTATCTTCATGATATTTCATTTGGGATGCAAACACATAGTGTACCTTGGTACACTCTGTTCTCAGGGTTTTTGAGTAGCAAAAAACGTTGTTTAGGGCCTCAAAAACGCACTGCAAAAAGATGACCTTCAAACCATATAAAATGTCATATAAATTCATTGGTTTTATGTTGTTGTAGACCATTCAGATGACTTTGTGCGCACAAATTTGAACCTGTACACCCATATTTATCAGGGGAAGCAACACCATAAGGTAGCGCCTGCTCCTCACACCTATAACCAATGTGGATCACTTCTCTGTTGCACCAATAAATGGTGCACACTACTTTTGTTTTGTGCTCCAATATGAACTATGCACAACTTTGGTTCATGCACTAATACCTGTTGTGCACAATTTTTGTTTCACGCGCTAATATTTTATGCGCATTTCACTCTGCACGTTGCACGATGCCAAAGTTTAGTACGCCCCCATCACGCACTAATACTCTACGCACACCATTAATTAAACTGTCGTGTGACAACAGATACCCACATTGCATGTGCACCAACAAGATTCCTCTGCGCTCTATCAATACTACACACACCATGTGCACCATTATTATGCGTGTGCACACCGCGCGTGCCAGTATTATGCATGGGCCACTCAATCTGCAGCGCGCAATGAAAAATTTAGTGCGCACATCTGTGCACTGTTATTTTTCACACATTACCACTTTGCATCGCGCAACGCCAAATTTAAGTGTGCAAACCCACGCAAAAATATTTTCCATGCATTACCACTTGGCACCGCACAACGCCAAATTTAAGTGCGCACACCCGTGCGCCAATATTTTCTGTGCATTACCACTCTGCACTGCACAACGCAAAATTTTAGTGCGTGTAGCCACAAACCCTTACTTTCGACACATCACAAGTTTTTTACTGCGCATCATGCATTTTTAGTGCACACACCTGCACACATTCATTTTTATGCGCATCAATTCCTCGTGAATTCCGCTGCAAAAATTGGGGCTTTTGCCAAAACAATTTCCCAATTTTCACAATAGACATTCTGCAACTATGAAATTTGTTCAATTTCACCCCGATAACACCAATTCAACCTCTGCAACAACAAATCATTGTTGGTTGACATTCCTAGAATGATTTTTTTCCCAAACTCAATTCACGAATTGAGAATTTTAATCAACTAATATCGCTCCATCTGTCATGGCTTCCCTGTAACTTCAAATTTGAACAATTCTAGGTCTGAATTTCCTAGAACAAATATTAAATTAACAATATCTCACTACTTGGCCAAATTTCTCAATTTTCCCAGGAATTTAACAACAAAAATTGGGGCTTTTGCCGAATTCCACACAATTGATTCTAATTTTTACCATGGACTCTCTTTAACTTGAAATTTGGCCACTTCGAAATCAATTCTCTATGAAATTTCACTTCAATTCAACCTTCTCGGGCCATCCAGGCTAAGTGTTGAAAACTGGAGCTCTGATACCATATTGTAACATCCCCAACATCCAACTTGGCTATGCCACATAACATTTTTGAACTGTATACAAATAAAAACATATGTACACAAAAAATCTTGTGGAACTTTATATATAAAACTTAAATCAGACAAATACATTATGCAAATGAACAGATTCATACAAAATGATAATAAAAATATACATGCAACACACATAGGAATAACCCATAAAAATGAACGCATACATAATAATGCAACATGTAATTTAACACAAAAGGGACACTTATCTTGTAAAAATGTCACCAATTGTGTGCAGACCTTCCACGAACCTCCCATCCTTAAACCATGCTTCTCATCACTCTCAAAATTGGGTCACCAACGAGCTGGGTCTAAAATCCACCCAGGTAAAGGGATTCCTAAACAAGCTGATTTATCTCAGACAATAGGAAAGACTCCATCATAGGTGCCACTCAAACTAACAGCCTACAGTCTCTCATTCCCCACATGCTTGTCCCACCCAAGGAAGTGTGCCCCTTCTCTTCTCAACAGTCCCCCGACTGCCCCACTTTCCTTCCAGGGCTTCAACAACAGGCTGAACAAGAAGTCTCAAAGCCCTGTAGCTGTAGTTTAGCACCTTTAGGAAATCAATTCACAACAATTCTCTCACCTAGAGAGAATTTCTTATGGGCTTGACAACCCGCCTCTTCAGTCGAGCTCCCAAGCTAACCAGGTACATGTACGGGTATGGAAACAGGTACAGGAAGGTACGAAGGGAAGTTGAATGAGTGAGTGAATGATGATGGAATATGAATGGGAAAATGAACTAAGTCCAAACTATATGTATGCATGTTCCCAACTTGACACTTGTCAAGTTGGGAGCTACTTTGGCCCACTTGTCCCCATCCTTAGAACTTAGGATAAAATAATTATCCATACATTATACTTTAAGGAATATTAATATAATATTCNTTTTCCCTAACTAGTGGAGTTTTGTCCCCCATACTCTTTTATCATGGTCGGTCTACATGCGACGATGTATTTTATATTAATGATAAAACATATACACAAATAGGCTCACTGGCCTTTAACATCTAGGCTCTCCAACCTAATTCAACACATAAGCCTCCTAGCTTATAATAATTGGTTCACCAGCCTATAAAACACAACATATACACAAAGGCTCATTGGCCTCGAAATCGTGTGCACTTAAGTTTGTTGCGCGCGGTATCCTGGAATGTGCACACGTCATCATTTTAGTGCACAATACATGTGCAGACTATGCCATTGAAGGTGCATACAAAAATGATATCAAACAACTCACCAGTTTAAGTACATTTTCATTTACATTTACAGTTGGGTTTGGCCTAGGGGTATTACACTTTTTGCACGAATTTCTCTAATGCTCTATGAAAATAAAGATAAGATAAAAGATAAAAATTTGATTTGAATAACTTGTTTCTACCAGTTCCATCTGAATTCACCATTGTCGAGTACAACATATTCCATGTGGACCCTTGGGAATTAAATTCTTCGTCAGCACCATGCTCTTGGATTTAATGTGCTATGTTAATAGGCAACTCAAGGGAACATTAAGTTGGTTTATCGGTGATCTTGAACAATGGCAGGTTGACGCACAATGATTGCTAAAATCAAGGATCGGGGATATGTTTTTTCTTATGGTTCAAATGACTTGTTACATTGTTTAATCCCCGACCCTGATGAAGGTGGATGTTTGAAACTTTGGTTGTGTGACCCTTTCCTTAGGAGATGTTTTCAAAATGTTGACATGGGAATACACATCGTGCACCATGAAGTTGAGAGTCTCCCTCGGCTGACGTGGCTTGCTCGGATAGGTTGAACTTGTGGAATAACATGTAGTAAGCGAGGTCATTTTTCCTTAAAACACAAGGAATTTAAAAATCCTTATTGAAGAACATGGATAGTCTATATCAAATGCAGGGTAGAGTTAATGGTTAATATCGTAGCTTGACCTGCCTAAATTGGCCATCGGAAATTTAATTCATGTGCTTCATTGAGCGATGATGGGTTGGTGTTTGTCGATGTTTATGTGCTACCATCCATCGACACATACGATGTGCCTTAATATTTATGTCACAAGCATGTTCTTAGACGATCACCAATGTGGCATCGACATCAGTGTAATTCTAACCGAGTTTAAAACCTTGGTGTTTAGAGATATCTTTTTGTACTTTGAATGGTTCAAATTAGTGCAAGGAGGAAAATAGACAATCTAGATCATAGACTCATCATTACGATAATCGGTTATCGACGGATTTTTTCATGCATTGAAAAAGTGTGATCTTTGGTCTTGGTTTACCGACGTCGATGAGCTATTGTCCATCGATGAGTTGAAACCTTATATGGATTAATACAGTTGCGTGTAATTTTCATCGACAATCGATGTAACATAGGTGTCGGTGAGTTAATTATCTCAACTACTTCCTTTGATCCTTTTCGTCAAAATTTTTGATGCCTTGATGACCTTGTGAATCTCTTGTGTTGACGTGGATCTTGACATGGAAGTTAACGTGGCAGTCTTGACATAACTCAACTGACTTGGTGGGGTGTGGTTGGTGTGATGGCATGGTAGACAAGGTGGTGATGGGAATATCCACGTGGTGAATAATATATTAAAGCTGACATGGTGGTCATTGATGTGGCTTCACTTCATGCTAGAATTAGGTAACCTTCCACTAAACAGATCAACAACTGGGATACATTTATTCGTAAAAATCAGAGGGTTGCGACTGAGAGGGCCGCTTAAATTTTTCGGCATTAGGGCCTATCTTTATTTAATCCATTTTTCAATCATCACTTCCATGCGTTGATTTTCGATGAACATCGACAATTGGCAAAGTGATCAATCTATCATGAATTTGTGAAAAGAGACCCATGACGCCCGATCAATGCATCAATGATTTTCACAAGTGCCCGTTGGGCATTGGGGAAGTCAACGACTAACCATTTTTTTGAAAAAATTTGGAAATGATAAGTCTTGAACCCATTTCATCATCATCAAAAATACCTAATATTCTCTCCCTTTAAGTGATAATCCATATTGATCCAGGGACTTGACTGTAATGTGCCAGAAAAAAAAAAAACCCTAAATTATGTTATGACTATGAGAGAATCAAAGTATAAGGATGAAATTAAAGCAAAGTGGCACCCCATAATTTCATGAAATTTTGAGGATGTGTTGAGTGCTCAATGCATCCTTCAACATATAAGTAGGAAATCAGATCAAAAGTTTCAAGTACACAAATCATCAAGGAAACGTTGGCATGTTTCTTTTGACTTCGACTTTTTCATTCGGTGGATACATCAATGGCATCAGCTCCAACAAATTCAATTGTCTTGGCATCCCTTCTAGGTAGACAAGAAATAGATTAACTATGGTTCATTGTAGCAAGTCGATTAGAAGTCAAAGAATTTTCAGTCAACAGAGGTGGCGAACTAGTCGAAACAAAGATCGATGGACTAGTCGATGTGGACGTTGAAGGTCGAGTAAAAGAAAAGGAAAGTTTGATTATTTGGTCAAATGTCTGGAAAGAGGAATAGGAGATTTGATGTTGGAGACAACATCAAAGGGATCATCCTGCAACAATCCATAGAAGGCATTTAATAACTTAATTCTATAATTCTTCTCATCAAACAATACATTTCATATAATAATGATTTGTTGTTTGACAGGATCAAACAGTCGATAGGATTTTGGCAATTTAGAGTAGCCCATCATGATGCAAGAATGACTCTTTTCATATAAATTATTTCTACAATTATTGAAAATGTGAGCCCAAGAAAAACATCCAAAAACACATAGGTAGTTGACTAAAGGATTCTTTCCCCACCATCGTTTTACTGGAGTCGTGAAAGGAATAGCTAGAGTCGATATGCGATTGAGAAAATAGTTTGAAAAGTACATTGCTTTAACCTAGAAGTGAGGAGGTAGATATTTTTCCTACAAAAGACATCTATCCATTTCTATTAAAGTTTAATTATTGTGTTTTGCAACACCATTCTACTGAGGTGTGTGAGGAACTGACCAATACCAGTCAAAACTAGATCGAACTAGGTATTCTTTGAAAGGTCAACTTACATAATCACCACCATTGTATGATATCAGTCACTTGATTTTTTGGCCACATTACTTTTCAGCAAAGGCCGTAAACTCCTTTAAATTTTCATACACAAGGTTCTTGTTCTTTAGAAAATAGACCCATATGAAACAAGAAAAATCATCAATGAAAGTAAAAATATACCTTGCACCTGCCAGTGAAGGTAGATTGGTACAAAAAACATCACTATGAACCAGGTCTAGTAGGTTTTTTTCTCACCACAATTTTCCATATTCAAATGGAGCCTGATGATTCTTCCAACCACATAGCCCTTACTGACTCCTTCATGGGGAAACACTTTAGGTTAACCAAAAACCATGTTCTGAGTTTCCATTTCCTGTAGACTTCAAATATTCAAGTGTCTGAGTTGGTCATGCCAAATTCAACTTCACTCATTAGCGTGACCAACAAGAACTTTCGGTTCACTGTTAGGTTGATCTGTGTCATAGAATTTGTACAAATTGTCCTTTGGGTCGAGAATCTCTCTGACGACAATAGACGTACCTTTCTTCAAACCATGGACATAGAATTGATCTGGCCAAAATTCCATAATATTACTTATTTATGTTCACTGAGCAACACAAAATAGATTATCACTAAGGTTTGGCACATGATAGACGTCGACAATTTTCCCATGTCAACAGGTAACATCACCCTGACTAGAAAAATCCATAGAAAAAATGTCACCAACATAGAATTTCCTCTCCTTAGATGCATCCAACCACATGAACAAGAATGAATCCTTATCCATGTGATGAGTGCACCTAGAGTCGACTACCCATTCATTCTACGCAAAATTAAACAACAAAGTGTGATAAGTTTCGACTTGGAAGGTCAAATTATTAGTGGGACAACATTCAAGGAAATGTTTCCTTCTATGCATTTAACCTTCTCCTCTAAATCGTATCTCTTTTTATAGAAAACTTTCTCCACATGTCCATTATTTCCAATGTATTGACATGTCTTCTTATTTTTACTTCATTATAGTGCATATGTCTATCCCTTATGTTTTTGTTCATGGATTTCAGGTCTCTTTGTAGAGCTATCAAACCGAACTCTATCCCTGGGATCCATATTGCTCTTTCTCTTGAGAAAGTGGGCTTGATGTTTACCACAAATATTTCCTTCTTCAAGTAGTTTGTGTTGATCAATAATCAAAAGACCACAAAAAGATTCAAATGTGTAATCCTTACCATATTCCTTGCAGACTTTCCAATTGGTGCATAAAGTTGACACGAACACATAGAATTGTTTTCTCAAGTTCCTCAGGACCAACTCAATGTGTTTTCCATCCTTCTTCTGATAGTTCTTACCACATTTTCCCAATTTCAACTAGAGTTCTTTGAAACACACCAAATATTCCTTTATTTTGTCAAAGGAATGAGGATTGAGAGAGATCAACTCTTTCTCCAACTGCAAGATGTGGATCTCATAGACTCGGTTGAACAATGAATTCAACTTCCTCCAAACTTGATGAGGGAATTCAGTTCCATTGAGGTGAATTCAGATCTCCTACGAGATATAGTTCATGATGACCCCCACATCCTCATACTTTTTTCCATCAACATTGATGTTTTCCTGATCGTCTATCGGATATGGAATTGTAATCTTCATATATTTCTAGAGTTCTTTTCTCTTTAGTGGAGTTTCCATATCCAGTGCCCATACTGCATAATTTGATCTGTTCATAACAATAGGATCAATCTTTGAAGACATCTTCGATATCTAGGTAAAAATATCTATTTCAAAGGTTCCAATTAACAAACCATCGACCCAGAGTCAATCACACAAAAAATCCGTCTTGGCAAGGTTTGCAAGTAATAATTGATGTTTTAAACCATCATCTCTGATACCGTGTTGGGAAAAGGGGTGGAACTTGTAATGAAATAGATATAAAATTCTACAGATAATTCTAAAAACATCATTACAACCAGGGGTGATTTTAAGGATGGAAAATTATTTTAAAATGTAGAAACCTTGGCAAATATTACTAATCCTTCATATGCCAACTATAAATGTTTGGCGATATTTTTGTAAAAATATTCAAATTTCTAAGGATTTTATATAGTTTTAATAATTTTTTGGCTATTTTTAAGGTAAAATAATTTTATCCTATAGAATTTGGGCGAATCATTTTTAAAATAGTGAATCTCGTTTTTTGAAAAACCATGGAAAATTAGCCCATGAGTGAAATTTAGCCCCTAAAATCGTCCATGATTACAACACTTGAGAAAATTGCACTATGATCAAAACATCACTGTGCATATTAGATCTTGATATCTCCATATGATATCAAATTTTCATCTTGATAATAATGACCCAAGGAGTTTGCTATTTATAACCTCAATAGCTTACTAACTTCCATAGAATTGAGAAGATATTTTCCACACGTAACTGTCGGTTATTAGAGTTGACTCTGTCAAATCTACATTGTTGAGTTGGCTCAACAAGGAGGTTCAACCAGACTGCCTATGTATCCAACTCATATTCGATTGTTGGTTTGGTTGATCCACCACTTGACTATATTCAACTACTTGTCAATGATATGACCAACAAGCATGTCAGCTACTCTACTGACTAGTGTAGAGATATGGTCAATCACCCGACAGACTGTATCTAGATCTAGGTTGACGTCCCAACTGACTAAATCTAGGATATGTGAAATGAACCATCAATGTTTGATGTTCCAACATGAAGTACCTCCATTCTACATGGTTTCTTACCTTTTGGATGTGGTATGTTCAAGGTATGTGTTTTCATAAATGAATTTGAGATGGCATGTGTATGAATTTCTTGTGCATGTGTACTTTAGTATTTTGTGGGAGAACAAATATAAGTCATATCCCATGATCTATGATTTTTTCTTAGACAAACTATATTTCATTATTTTCCATTAAGAATTTCCAATTATTTCCAAACAGGTCAAGAATATCATCTCCTTTATCGACAATTGGTATCTTGAAGAGAAGTGCACCTACTTTAGTATTTTTGGAGCCATCGTAGCCCCACATTTATTACCTACCTATATATGAGATAGATTGACGCTAGGAGAAATATACTATCAGACTATTCAACAAGGGTTCAATGCCTCCCTGGTCAAAGATAAAAAAGAGTGTTTATCCCATATGGATTTCAATTGGGTTATTACTTTGTCAAAGATACCACACAAGCAAGACAAGAAGGTCTAATCCATTTATAATATAGGTTTGATATTGGAAAACATGATCCGAAAGGGTTAGTGTTGAATCACTCTGAAGAAGTAGCAGTGTATTGGCCCTATGATCATGACAACTTTGATGATGAGTTTTTTACAGAGAATGACCATAGTTGGGATGAGGTCATTCACAGAAAATCCTAGCCACATATTAATATTATTAAAACCCTATCCATGGATTAGAAATTAGAGCTCATCAATCAAATTTTCGAAGTTGTTTTCCAAAAACAGGTATTTGAGAGAGAGAGAGAATGAAGAATATAGAAGAGAATAAGAATCCAGACTTAAAGCAAAGGCCGAACGAGCATCTCATGAGGCAAAGAAAAACAAGGAAGCACAAGATATGGAACAACAAAGAAGCATTGAGGAAGAACTAAGGAAGAAAGAAGAAAAGAAGGCTACTCAAGTGGATTAATACAAGGATAGGCCAACATAGAAAAAGATAAAGGGGAAACACAAGGAGGTGAGCAAGAGAAAATAATATCAACCAACCCATTGAAGGATGTGCTTGCCATTGGGATTCCTTCTCATAACATTGTGGACCTCACTAAGGATGATAATGATCATGTTTTGGAGGCAGTGAAGGTCTCCATTTTGGATGAGTCTAATCCAGACCAAAGAATCTCACTTTCAATTGATCCATAGCTAGAGGGAACGACCTTAGATACCAATGTTGTGGAGAAAGTTCCATCACTAGCTACATAGGTGTCATAGCCCCTCAAGTAAGAAAAGGGACAAGAAAGTGATGCAGGAAAGAAGCATGAATAAAAAAGTGCATATGACGCAACACCTATGTAGGAAAATATGGAAACATAAAGAGAGTTTGAATAACAACAGGAGAATACTATAGATGAAACTGGGCAAACAGAAGAATAGAATATCACTTCAACAAATGAGGAGACAATTGTTGATCTACCCACTACCTCTTTTCCTAAGGATGAACATAACATATAGTGTCAACTGAAAATAAACCAGATGATGCATTATCCCTGGAAAAAATTATTGATATATCTATGGGAAAAGGAGTTGATCAAACTAGAAAGATAGACTAGCTCCTCAAAGAGACAAGCACTGAGAAAATGATAGACAAGGAAGTGTAGGAATTGGGAAAACATATATCAACAACGGATAAAGGAAAAACTCTTGTCCTAGAACACTTTCACAACCCAGGGAGCATGGGAAATATGTTGGTATGGGGTGACCAACTAATACCATATCCCTTAGATGAAGTAGCCAATATTGAGTCGATATGATATAAAAAAAGAGGCAGTGTTGGTACATAGTGGGAAGACCTGGGGTTAATTAGTCAAGTAACAACAAAAATGTTATATATAATCCCTTTCGGCATCACCTACAGATGAAGTAAAGTCTCAGCCGAGGCATCTAGATGGGCTATAGGAACCAAGGTTCTACAGTGCTAAGGGGAAGCGAGGCATCATTCAGATCCTTTACTTTTTTATGAAACATAATCTATGTGCAACATTACAATATCATATATGATCCATTTATTCATCATAAACCAAAAAACAACATAAATTTCAACCACACCATAACACACATATTTACGTGGTTCACCCAACTTGGGCTATGTCCACAACAACTGGCTTCTTATATTATTCATTAATATATTTGTTACGATTTCACACTGCGCTAAAAAATATTCAATATTAGTATCATCCCAGACCTTCCTAGTCATTTTGTTGTAGTGCGAGGTCACTCATTCATACTACATATTTCTTCCTCCACTCAACTCCCTTACCAAAACTCATTCGCAACTTAAATGTACCAGAACACACATGTATCTCACCCCCTCCACCATTTCCTTCCTTACATATTTATACATACCAATAGGGATAGGCCCACTACAAAAGTGGACAAAGTGTCCCCCAAAACCCGTTACAAAAGTGGACAAAATGTCACCAAAACCTATGGTTTACAACCATTTTCCACCTTCTACGCGTTGCTCCATCACACATCCTTTTGTCGTGATCCTTGGCATCCACTCCATCATACACTATGGTCCATCTTTTGATTTCCTTTTTCTCTTCGACTTCATTTTTTGGCGCAGATCCCAAAACTTATCTAAAATTCCTCTCCAATAGGCCTCCAACACTCACCTATGGCTCATCCTGAGCCACTCAAGCCTATTTCTAGTGCATCATGAATGCATTGAACGTCTCCTTTGTTGTTGCAACTTTTTCCTTGACCTCCAGTTCCTTCTATGAAATTTTATCGACTATTCGATTATCATGTGATCCTGCACCTTTTCGATACCTTCTTCAACTTCTTATTTGATGAGTGTTTGATTCATTGTGAGGGTCGTTATCACTCGGTATGATTCTTCTTGCAAAAATTATATCTATTGTGCGCGGGCTTGCTACTCTGCTATGAGATGATTCATTTCTGAATACAACTTTTGGTTTTCGTACATCATAGTTACAACCTTTGATGATGGCAATGTGCCCATTTATCCTAGTAATTTTTACACCTTTCCTTGCACAATCTCAATTCTATAGCTTATCTCCAGTTGGACCCTGTCTTCATTCAGTTGTTTCCAAACACCCATATTTTTTGTATATAGTTGTGAACACTCTACCTCTATATTTTTTATGTTGTTGACCATTTCGGTCGTAGTTTGCTTCCTTGTATCCCTCTCTTCAGGTGGCATACCTGGTGTTACACGTGCTTCCAGATCCATTATGCATGTGTGGAAGCCCTGAATGGATTCACTTATCTTAGTGACCTGATATTCCAATAATTCATCTGTAAATGGGGTTAGGAATGGGTCATGCAAGAAGGAATCATTCAATTTTCTCAAATATACACAAATTCTAATACCATCTTGAACCACCATCAGACTTATCCATTCAGATTCTGCGACGGGCTAAATTATACTAGCTTCTATCATCCTGTTAAGTTATTCTTTCACCTTTCCCTTATACTTTGGATATAACCTATAAGGTATTTGTCTCATAGGTTTACTATCTAGTTTCAACATAATCTTCACCTCGCCTAATTCTCCAGTTATTCCCTTCCTATATGAAAATGTGGTTGGAAAAATATATTGATATTGGTGCAATAAGTCCGTGATCTTTTCCACAGTCTCATCATTCCAATAATCTCCAATGTTTGCAAACTTTGGTTTCTCCTCCGTTCCAATGTTCACTTTCTGCACTCTTAAGGGCTTCGCGTATGCGTCAAATTTAAGTGTTGTACCTACTACATAGTTATCCCCTTCAAATTATAATACCTGTACATTTCTCAGGTCTTCTTCGCCTTTTTCGTACTCAGTAATGCTATAACATTCCAATAATTCATGTGTTGTCGCAAACTCTCCATGCGCACTATACGTAGGTAATAATTCTACTTTTCCTTCTTCCATTAAAATTTTTCTTCTAATGACTTGTAATACTGCATCAACTAAAGGTGACTCAGATTTAAAAGTACATGTTACATTAAATTTTTGGATGAGATCCTCCCAGTTCGTCGTTCCTCTGTGCACTTCTAGCTCTGAATATGAACTTCGAGGAACTATCTCCAGTGTATGTGTGAACTTTTTCATCCATTCCTTCTTCGACACTTGATTCCAAGTTGTCATACATCGCACCACATGGTATCTCATATCGCTCATGCCTGTATACTTGGTCATATTATTCTCTATTCCAAACCTGATTTGAATTAACCTTTTTCATAGTTGCCAATATTCTATCCCTTCGTTGTGGGTTTCTCACCATCTCGTTGGGGTTTCTCTCAGTGCAACATCTAATGCTAACAACCTTTGTTGTTCAGGTATCTGTAGCTCAAATTCATTAACAAAAAAACTTACCTCAGTTAATTTGTCAAACTTTGGTGTATCGCGTATCTTTGTTCTGATCCAACACAAAGAGCGAGTAATGTGAACACACCTTCTGGTCGATACTTCATGCAACATGTGCTGCCAGTATTCAAGTCCTTTGTCCAAATCTGATGTGAAAGAGCTTATGCTTCTCAAAATAACCCCACCATCTGTAGTGGGATTGACATAGTCATTTATGCGCATCGTCATATTATATAAGTTAGAAATTTCCTTTCTTGTGGGCTCCACATATCTTGTTTCCTCCATCGGGCCTAATGGCACAATTACTTTTAAGCCTCCTCCTTAAAAAATGATCTCTCTTTTCTTCAAGTTGATAATTGCCTGATTGTAAAAGGCCCAGTCCAGTCCAAGCAAAGTGGGTTACAACTTGTTGGAGCCGCTCTTGTTTTTTTAACCCGTCACAATTTTCAGTTTGGATACTTAAAATTCTAAAGATGGACATTTTGATTTTTCCCCCTCGAAACTTTGAAAACTCTGCAACCTAGTCATGTAAGCAGCGATGCTTTTTCTACCCTCAAAACAAGTCCACTTTCGTAAGAATGTTCACTCTTTTTGTTTTACTTCGGGATCTCGCAAGTCAGATACTTTAATCCTTAAGTTCACACGTCTCGAGTCATGAAACGACGAAGTCGTTTCCAATTTTTTCCCAAGACATTAACTAGGGTAAAATATTTTAACTCATGATTAGACGTCGTCGGGGTTTTGCGCCTCGGCGTTCGTCAAACCCAATTTTTTGTTTTTACAGCCACGAGAGCCGAGAACACGAGGTACTTTTGGGATAACCCTAGTCAAGGATTAAAGGAAAAAAGATAACCATGGTTAAATCTGTTCTCGGCGTCTTGCCACTCGGCACTATCTTTTCGAAAGTTACGGTGTCTAAAACCACGACGCACGAAGTCGTGACGTAATTATGGCAAGATTAATTAATCGCCTAATCTAAGATTTTCTTCCCCTTAATTGAGCCTTAATTATTGCCATCTCGCGGTTTCGCGACTCGGCGTACTAATCTCCCATAAACTTGCCTTCGAAGTTCCAAGTTGCGATATGGCAAATAAATGGATTATAAAATTAATGATGCTCCAAATCGCAATTACTGTTACTTAAGCCAAAGTCGATCCTCGCGATCTCGCGAGTTGGAGGCCCAAAATTTTAAAATAAAATCCATGAAGTAGCAAACAACGAGGAATTGATAAAAGGTGGTAAAGTTTGGTAATTTAAGATAAGGCAAATATATCCCATGCCCCGAGGCTTGCACATTTCCCGAGGTAGCCATCTCTCTCCCTACTCCGACTGATTGTCAAACCGCCAAAAATTGATGACATTAATGGAGAATTAGGGTGAATCCACGAATATAAGATCAGATTTTACGCAATAAATTTGTTTCTAATTACGATTTAACAGACTTATTTCGAAAAGTACTGAATTTTCAAATAAATATAGGAGTTTCATTTTATTATAACGAAAACATTTTCATAAGCACACAGAGCTCATCATTTTCCGAGTGAACTAATTTTTGCATGTATACGCAGTTCTATCGCAGAAGGGAGAAAACGCAAGCTTCAGCTATGGCTCCACGGAAAGCAGCAAAGGCGAATGTCGAGGTTGCAGGGCAAGGCTCAAATAATATCTCTGACACTTCACCCTGGAGTGTCAACTCGGTACCTAGCTGGTCGTTTGTTTCAGATATTTTGCAATCTGAGTTGGTGAATTATTCAGACTCCGACGACAACGAAAGGGACGACCTGAACACCAAATACAAGATAGTTGTGCAATCCAGAATGCACCGGGAAGCAGCCAGACCATGGTTGCTCCCATATTATGATATGATCTGATGGGTGTTGGATCACATAGACCTACCCACCAGAACTATCATGAACAACCAATGGGTCACGGTCGAGACTTTTAGGCCCGAGCACATCCAAACCATGTATAAGCTCCTGACAACATCTGAATACACGTATGGTGCTAAATTACTAGAGGAATTCAAAGAGAAGGAGTGCACTCAATATGAAAAAACCATGCCCGGTTTGATAAAGGATTGGGTTTCGCGCTCCGCGAAATTTAGAGAAAATGACCAGGGCGTTTATTCAATCGCTTCGCTGGAGCCACAGTATAAGTATGTGGCAATGATGACATGCCAACTATTCGTAAGAGAGGACACATCACATTTCTACATTGCATGGGTGCCTCTCATGTTTCGGGTCGCATAAGGTTTCTCGTTTAATTGGGCAAAGATACTCTCGGACAGTTTGGCCAACCGGGTCACAGAGTATCGGGAGAAGAGGGCAAGCGGGAGATCATCCTCATTTTTCATGTCTGCATATATTATAGACACGGTATGCTCCATGACACCATTCCCTTTGATGAGTTGGGCTTGGAATCTAGCCCAAGAAAAACCTATACATGAGTATCATGACAAACTGTGGGAGAGTAAAGTGGACAAGTTCATTTATGAAATTTTCAACTGGGTGATGGTGCCCCCACACATTACCATTTTTGGTCACTCACCACCTCGTATCTCGGACAACATTGCTGCAAATCTGAGTGGTATAGAGGACCGGTACGTGGAAGCAAATTTTTCCTACTTCAGAGTGTTCAGAGCTGCTTTTCCCCTGCTTGCGCTACCACTGTTCATCCCCGACAAGCTGGTTTGTCGCGAGATCGCCCGAAAAACAGTGATTGGCGGGGTGAGTAAAGAACTCAAAGCATCTTCAAAGAAGGTGTGGCCGTTTTTCCCCGTTCGTCTAAATTCTTATTCTTTATTGGATTTCGGGCATGCCAAAGTTGAGGCTGCAGCCCTGGAAGACATGAGTTTGGTCTCCATCGAGTATAAAAAAAATGATCCTTAGAAAATTGTGAGAAACCATTTAGCTAATTGTGGGCTGAAGAGGTTTGAACACGAGTTTTCACCCCCAGATGACATTTTCCGAGGGGTGAGGTCTTATGAGGAAGTGATAGCTCGGATCCGATATTTAGCGCCTGAGGACACAGCCTCCGTATTGAAATTTCAGGAACACAGACGAAGTTGTCTTCTCACTGTGTTGCGAGGAGTGAGCCTGGGTGTTTTTGAGACGGAACCGAAGGATGATGAAGGCCCCAAAGATGCATCTCCTGGATCAGGAAGAAGCAAGGACGAGGGGAAGCAAATGAAGAATCCCAAAGCAGAGGCATAGAATCCGGACCCGCCAAAGAAACATAATCCAGAAACTGAGACAAAGACCCCTGAACCTCCGAAGAAGAAGGACCTGGTCGTCACCATAGGAAAGGAAGCGAAACAAATCAGGGAACCCATTGCTTCTGTCACCCCCTTGCAGTCAACGCAAGGAAATATAGAAGAAGGATGGATTTTCAATGAGGAACTGAGGCCTATCAGAGAAGAAGAACTTCCTCCAAACGAGTTCTTCTTTGACAAAAAGAGAAAAGTGGTGGTGAAAAGGGAATTCTACCAAGAGGGAGAATCGACTGCTAAAAAGTTCAAGGTTATGACCGATGGAAAGAAAAAAAAGAATGAACAATTCGCCACGGAGATCGCAGGAACGATAGGAGCGTATGCATCAACGAATCAATTTTCGGTCGGATTGTTGAAAAACCAACTCAAATGAAAAAATCGCCTAATCAAGACTCTCGAAGCCAGAGTAGCTTCGGCCATAGAAAACGCTAAAGGTCAGGTGGGCGGGGAGATAGAACTGGCCTGACTAGGTGATAGAAATGAAATAGAAGTGCTCAAAGCCAGGCTAGAGCAAGCACATCTAGTGATCTGAGATGGTCGGATATAGGCGGGTCAACAGAGGACTATGATCGCAGAGCTGCAGGCTCAGGTAGAGATCGCTGAAAGCAGGGTGATCGATGTCAAGGGGTTTAAATCCCAAGCGATCGAGATTTAGAGCAGGATCTCTTCTGCACAATAGAGTTTGCTAGCCAAAGTGGGAGTGATTTGAGAGGATTTCCTGTTGATGCATCGGGTTTCCGAGAACCTGACTGTCAGAGAAAGGGATGCAGAAGCGGCTCGGGTCGCCTTCTAGGAGGCGGTGATAGCCATGAACAATAGAGTTTCGGCAGGTTCTCCTAGATTTGCTCTCCCAGAACAAACTAGAGGTAACATTTTGTTGAAGGATTGGGAGCATAACAATGCCCTGGGCAAGGAACAGGCCCAAAAACTGACCAATTCATTAGAAGAAGCCTTCAATTATATAGATGGCGAGTTGTTGGGTATGGACAGTGGAGGCGATGCAAAAACTTTAATGCAAATGAATGTAGAACAGATCTCACTCGATCTAAAAGAGAAGGATGAGAGAAATTTGGCCGATATCTCTCAGATAGATAGTGTGGACATGGCCAGAGTTGACAGGCACTTGATCCAGCCCAGCGCGCAACTAAGTGCCCTTGATATCATCGATGCACAAATGGGGGACAAGCTGCAGCAGTTAGCCCGAGAATGTTACTTCACCGAGGCCAGTTGTCAAGCGGAACCTTCACGGCTCGTATCTCAACTCGTGGAAAGATGCATTGCCTACACCGAGTCTGCACGAAGACGAGTACCTAGGAACAAGTGAAGACAGATTAGGGGAGATAGAGCGATTGCTCTCTCCTCTGTCATAACTGAAATTTTTGTGACTATTGAGTTTCTACCTGCTTTGCAGAAATTGTATAAATATACCCCAGAGAGAAATAAACAGGGCTAGACCCTTGTTGAGACTTTGTAATAGAGTTTTTGCATTGATATTTAATACAAGCAGATCCGAGATTCTCAATTCCGTCACTTATGTATTACAAGTTTTCTTTCTTGTTCCTCATTTTTCATTTTCAATTCATATTCATAATTGATGTGCTTCCTTATACTTTAGTACTAACACTACTATAATGAATAAATTTGGGTTTTCTGTAATTGTTTATTGCCTTTCCTCTGCACCAGCTATCAGCTGTGTAAGACCAATTTGCAGTTTCGGAATTCTACATGCATTTTTTTCTACATCGGTTATTTTCTTAAATATTTTCTTCTTCCGTTTATTTTGTGAGATTTTCCCCTGGTAGGAACCTGGCACTGTAAACGTCTTAATGTTTTCTCCCATCTCCCCCCTTTTATTAAGATATGATATAGTTACGGGAACGAGCCTTAGATTTGCATATATCTTTAATACTGCAACCGTGAATTCTCTTTTATAAAACTAACTGAGACAACACTCAATATTTCTAAAAAGTTCTCTTACCAGTACTGTTCCCCCATGACAGTTCCTACACCATCTTAACCTAAGGTTGAACCTGGATTACTGAAGAAAACACATATCTCCTTGAACCTCTTCAACACTATCCTTAAAACAACCACTAACCGGGCTGAGCTTGAACAATCATGGGCAGTCATTGAACGTGACATAACTATTCAGGAGCAGTTCGAAGCCAGACAACCCCAACGAAGAAATCTACCCTAGACTCTTCTCTGAAGGTTGATATTTTCCCTTCTCCTTATCCTAAACACTTTTGGATGCCTTGACACTGTATTTTTAAGCCTTAGTACAGACTCAGGAACAACATCTTTCTGGCACCGTTGTCGGGGACCGAAGTTACGAAATCTTTTTCCCTGGGAAAATGACATTTGTTTTTCTTTGAAAGTGTTACCCTTTGATAGTGAACAAAGGGTACCCACCCTTTAAATGTTTTTATCTTTCACTTGGCGACGCCATGAAGAAATAAACTAGCATTCGGTCGAAGGAATACCAGACAGAACCTAGCTGGTGAGCAGATTACGCCAGTTTCCGATCCTGAAAAAAATCTAAAGGCGAGAGGCTCTTTTAAGCCAGCCGCTGCAATTTACCAACTTGAAATCCCATCACCGAAAGTCGAGAGTCCTTCCGAACCCCCGACCTCGTTCAATCCTTACTTTGACGCTAAAAATTCAACGCCCTGTACCGAAATCGGAAGTGAGATTCATCCAACGGTCCCCTTGATACAGAGGGGAAGGGACCCTTTTGAAGGTTCATTGTCTTTCAAAACACCATCTCATCTTCAGTTAAATTTCCCGACTTCTCCAAATCCTGAAGAGTATATTACACACTCGTTTCTCACACCCGTCGGTTTTCCCGATTCCGTCTCTTGCAAGTCCGAGGAACCGACTCCTCGCATTCCTTATCCTTCCTCATCAGAGTCTCCTCTTAGTGAAGAAAATATAAAACCCCTTTTATTTTTTGAAAACCCCATTTATAACCCTCCACAAACAACGATGGCAGCCGTCGGAGGAGGAGGTGGAGGAGGTGTCCCTCTAGGAGGAGGTGGACGAGGATTCCCTCAAGGAGGATGAGGAGGTCAAGGGCCTCCCCCCCCTCCTGGAGTTTTTGTGAAAGTTGCAGCTCGTTACGCTCCTTTAGTGTTGCCCATACCCTTACAAGATCTCCCAGAAAACTATATAAAGAACCTACCGAAGTTCAACGGGGAGGGAGAGCTGACTGCTACTGAACATATTAGTCTTTTCGACCAATTTGCAGATATCTGCGGTGCTGAGCACGAGGATGTATATTCAATACTCCTTGTCCAAACTTTTGAAGGTCAGGTCCGAACTTGGTTTTGGAGCCTACCCGCAACTTCTATCCCGTCATATCAGGTTTTGGAAGATGCTTTCCTCAGACAATGGGGCGAGCAAAAATACAATCTCTATTATCTGACCGAATTCAGATCTTTGAAGAAAAATAACTCAGAGACAGTCATGGAATTCATTATGAGATTCAACAAGCTGTACAATAAAATCCCAGCCGAAGTCAAACCATCTCAACCCACGGCCAAAGTGACTTTCACCAGATCTTTTGAGCCGGATTTCACATTACTTTTGCGAGAACGAAGGGGAGCCACCTTAAACCGTATGCAAGACGATGTGGTAGAGATAGAATCTAACATGATGGCTTCGGGTAAACTTAAGGCTAGAGTAGAGACTGGAAACAGGGATACCAGGCGCTATAGAGAACTAGCTATCCCTTCAGGGTCAAATAGATCCTCAGACGATATGGTAGATGATATGGCTAGAGTGATTAAAGAGTTGTCAAATAAAATAACCCGGATGGAACTTGAACAAGCCAAGTCTGACTCTTACCCCAAAAAGGATTTCAGAAAAAATCAAAACCCTCCTAATCAACAAAGACCAATAAAAAAGGAAGATAAAAAAATACAAGCTCCCTTGAAGAATGAAAATTTTATAGGAGCTAACGATTTTCAGGACTTCGAGGATTCAGATAATGACGTCGCAAACTTCGGTGATGACTGTAGTCAACCATATCTGACTCGCGAAGACTACGAAAAGTCTATGAATGTGTCAGAGACGCCAAACGAGAGAGAAGAGGGTGATCCCACGGATATATGTGAATCCCAACCAGAATCTGAGATAATGATGGTTGAGCTTCAACCAAGGTACAACCTGAGATCTAAGAATAAATCTACCTCGACAATTCAACCCAGCAAAATGCTTTAGAGAGGTCAAACTTACGAGCCTCCTTCGGATGAGACTGCACCACCTAACAACCAAACGAGAAGAGTGAGCACTCAGGAATCCGAGGTAGAAAAAGTTGGAGCTCAAACATAGCCAATCGAAACCGTAAACAAAGATACTTCTTCAACTAAGACCATGAATGATAAATCTGTCTAGACGAATAAGTTAGAAAGAAAGAATTCAGAAGTCTCAACCGGACAAACAAACAATGTAAACAGAGCGTTCAGTATCGAAAATGAGTTAAACAAAATTAAGATACCAATCCCTTTGGTGGAATTAGCGAAAAACCCCGTTTATCGCAAACAAATTACCAAAATGATAGGTGTCTCCGAACTAGAAAGCCACTCTGATGTTATAAACTTGAAGGATGATAGACCTAACATCACTTTTGGTCCCCATTTTGAAGGGTCCAAAGACAACATCACTCCCTTCTATATCACTCTGAATATACATGATCAGTTGTTGCATAATTGTATGTTAGACTCCGGAGCTTCCCATAATGTTATGCCCAAGATTATAATGGAGAAGCTGGGTCTCCAGATCACAAGACCTTATGGAAATCTGTATTCATTTGATTCAAGGAAGGTTAAATGCATGGGGATGATAAAGGATCTGGTAGTTACCCTAGCTCAGGTCCCTGTTAAAAGTATCCTAATGGATGTGGTTATCGTCGATATCCCCCCTAAGTACGGTATGCTGTTATCTAGGTCATGGGGGGCCAAGTTGGGAGGTTCCCTTAAGTTAGACATGTCCTATGCCATAATCCCTGTGTTCGGGGGTCATTTCACTCGTTTATACAGAGAGACAAGATTAGCATACACGGTCAGTGACCCTCAAAACCCGCACAACTTCCCCATTTACATTGCAGACCAAGATCTGGGAAACTACATCTTGTCTTTTGATGATGGTTTGGATGGTTGCCTGGAAGAAATCGATGCAAAGTAAGAAGATTCAAGCCCCTTGACAGAAGAGCTGTGTAATACTGGTGTGTGGAAAATGTATTTCGATGGTGCTTCATCTTCTGAAGGAGCTGGTGCTGGGGTACTTCTGGTAGCACCTGAAGGTAAGTTCATTGTTCCTTTCTCCTATCGTTTGCAGTGCGACATAGATTACACTAATAACGTATGTGGGTATGAAGCATTGATCTTAGGATTAGAGGCTACCAAGAAATTAAATATAAAAAACTTGGAGGTATACGGTGACGCGGAACTGATAGTAAGACAAGTGAACCGACAGTACCTAGCCAGGCATCCCAGACTAAGAGCATATATAAATTGTACTTGGGATCTCATCGAATTTTTTTTCTCATCTGTAAATATCCATTTTATCCCTCGCACCGAGAATCTACATGCTGATGCATTGGCAAAGGCAACTTCAACCTTTTCCCCTCCCACGACCTTCAAACTGAAATATCATATCGAAATCAGATACAAGCCTTCCATACCAGACAATATCCGACACTGGAAAGTCTTTGAAGATGATGAACAGATTAAGAAGTTCCTTACTACAGTAGGTGAATTTTCAGAAACTCACACTGACCAAGAAAACCAAAATGATTCCATGTGGATCATGCAGGAAGGAGAGGAACTCGAAGTTTTCCGAGAAAAAATCGTGGATCATCGTATGTTGGTCCTTAAAAGCAATTAGATTCCCAAAGGATTGATTCCTTTGGAAATACTTTTCGATCAGAACGATGTACCTGTAAAGGCCACTTTGCAACCCCATCCAGAAGAGGTGGAGGACTGTTATATAGGGACCGAAAAAAAACCCCGAATGGTAAAACTGTCGAAATTCCTCCCTCCCAAAATGAAAGTGAAGTACCGAGACTTGCTCAGGCAATACAAATTTTTTTTCACCTGGTCCTATGATGAATTGAAAACATATGACACTTCCATTATTGATCACAAGATACCTTTGAAGCCTGAGGTCAAACCGTTTAGGCAGAAGCTTAGGCAAATTAACCCCATCCTGTTACCCATGATAGAAAAGGAAGTTAAAAAACACTTGGACGCAAAAATAATCATACCTTTGAGATACTCAAACTGGGTAGCTAACCTAGTTCCAGTCAAGAAAAAGAACGGGGAAATCAGACTATGTGTGGATTTCCGAAACTTAAACAAGTCATCTCTCAAAGATAATTACCCACTACCCAAGATGGACCACATTTTAGAAAAGGTTGTCAGAGCTAATCGAATGTCAATGATAGATGGCTTCTCTGGTTATAATCAGATCACTATGAATGAACAGGACAAGGAAAAAACTGCATTCACCACGCCCTGGGGTACTTTCATGTATGACAAAATGCCTTTTGGTTTAATGAATGCAGGGGCCACTTTCCAGCGAGCTATGGACATCGCTTTCGTAGGAGAAAGGGACAAGTTCATAGTCATTTACCTTGATGATCTGACGGTTTTTTCTAAAACTGATGAAGAACATTTGATGCATCTAAGACAGACGTTCGAAAAATGCCGCAGGTTTGGTCTATCCTTGAATCCAAAGAAATCTCATTTCTCTATGTGGGGAGGTAAGCTTATAGGTCATGTCGTATCTAAGGAAGGAATCAGGATTGATCCTAAGAGGATTGAAGCGATAGATACTATCACTATCCCTAGAAATATAAAAGAAATTCAATCATTCTTAGGAAATATAAATTTTCTACGAAGGTTCATTCTCAATTTCGCTGAGATTGTCAAACTGATTACAGGGATGTCGAAGAAGGATAGCGGGGTAAATTGGACCACCGATGCCAGGGCATCTTTCGTGCACATTAAAAAAGTTATAAGCGAGGCACCTATACTAGAAAGCCCGGATTATCTAAAGGATTTCCTCATCCTCTCTTTTGCTTCTGAACATACCATCGCCGCGGTACTCTTGCAAAAAAATGAAGAGGGGTTCGAACAGCTGATAGCATTTTTCAGCAAAAGCCTTAGAGATGCAGAACTGAAATATAACATAATGGAAAAACAAGCATATGCAATGGTAAAAGCATTGAAAGCATTCATAACCTATGTGCTACATTTAAAGATAATCGCGTATGTACCCACCAGTTCTGTAAAGGACATATTGGTACAGCCGGACAGTGACGGAAAAAGAGGGTGATGGCTTGCTAAAATACAAGAATTCGATCTAAAAGTTAAGCTGACTAAATTGATAAAGGGGCAGGGTCTGGCCAAACTCTTGGCCGAGTCGAATCTTAGAGCCCTTGATATTAATTGCCTCCAAGAAGAAGATGGAGACACACACCTGCACGAGCCATATGACCGGATAGATCCAAGAAAGATTGAGGAAAAGTTCATATCATCGGGCTGGTACAAAGACATCGTGTTCTACTTGTTGAACCTGAAGTGCCCAGATGGACTATCATCAGCCAAATGCAGAACTTTAAAACTCCACGCCGTAAAGTATTGCATCGCTGAAAACCAGCTATACTGGAAGGATCCACTCAGGTTCCTACTAGTCTGTTTGGTCGAGTCGGAAACTCCTCGGGTTATAGAGGAATTTCATGAAGGTATCTGCGGAGGACACCACACATGGAGAGCCACAACCTATAATATCTTGAGAGCATGCTACTATTGGCCGAAACTATTTTCAGACGTAAATTCCAAAGTACGTGCGTGCGACCCTTGTCAAATATTCGATGGGAAACAGAAACTCCCTGCACTACCACTCGTTCCAGTCAAAACTGAGGCTCCATTTCAACAATGGGGTCTGGACTTCATAGGTGAGATCAATCCTCATTCCAGTGCTCAACATAAGTGGATCTTAACAACCACGTATTATTTTACTAAATGGGTGGAAGCCATTCCAACCAAGAAGGCAACAGACTCGGTGGTAATCAACTTCTTGGAGGAAAATATTTTGTCAAGATTCGGTTGTCCCCGAAAGATAGTTACTGACAACACCCAGACATTTAAGTCTATGGCTATGATCAGTTTCTGTCAGAAATACAACATCATTCTCGGACATTCCACTGCATACTACCCCCAAGGGAATGGGTTGGCTGAGTCGTCAAATAAGAGCCTGATAAACATTATCAATAAGGTATTGGATGAGAACAAGAGGTCTTGGCATGTACATTTAAAATATTCATTGTGGGAAAACTGCATAAGAACGAAAAGATCTATCGGCGTTTCACCTTTTCAAATGGTCTATGGGACAGATGTCGTTCTACCCATAAACCTGGTGCTACCGGTAATAAAGTTGTGGCAAGACCAAAACGAAGAACCCAATCCTGTGACCAAGAGAATAAATAAATTTGATTGAGGTCCAACAACAGAGAACCGAGGTTGACGAAAAGATGCAGCGGTACCAAGATGAGATGAAAGCACTGTTCAACCGAAAAGCGAAGGATCGAGAATTATCTCCAAGTGATTTGGTGCTAAGATGGGATGCGAGAAGGGAAGAGGCAGCGAAGCATAGTAAATTTGACCATATCTGGTATGGACTGTTCAGGGTTTCGGCTTCAGTAGGAGAGAATTCGTTCCTGCTGGAAAAAATCGACAGAGAAGTCCTCAGTGCCCCTGTCAACGGGCGATATCTGAAACATTACATGACCTAGCAGTCTCAAAATAAATAAATAAATAAATAAATAATTGTTTGTATATACATGCATTTTTATTTCCCTTTGGACTTTCTGTTTTCTTCTGTTCATAATTTTCAGACATATTTTGAATAAATTTTGTGTTTTCTTTTTATAGGATTCCAGCCGCTTACGAGCTAGAGGGAGGAGTAATTCGCAAAACAGTACCAGAAATAAATCAGCATGAAACAGGTGATACCCAAAAAAGTAGTTTCGTAGTGCACAAAGAAATTGAAAAGAAAGGAAAAGGTGGGTTTTCTCAATACACATGTTGTCAAAGACTGTTAGAATTAAATCAAGGTAACATCGTTCAAATTGCAATAACGACTAATTTGTTAAATAACAGGATTATTGCTTGGCTTGGTAACCTTTGATTTAAATTGGTTTGAATGATACACTAAAACTAAGAAAAGTCAGTCAAAAGTAACCATCCCCAAAGGCATCTACAAGAGCCAGTCTCGAACTATTTTGACCTTCTACATTTTTGATCAATGAATCACTGCCTTGTATCCGACCTGTTTTCAGATCTAACTTTTGACAAAGCTGCCATCTTTTCATTTCATTACGAAGGAATAAAAGTTTTCGTTTTTTAGCCTCCTGAGTCTCGAAACAGATTGTAAAAGGAAAGCGGGTCTCCATAACTACTTGATCCCCTGCTAAGCAAAGGAACGTTTAGAGCGATCCTAACTTTCCTAGGTTTTTCAACATCTTCGGAAGAATCAAAGCTTGCTCGAACAGGATGCCCCTTAAAAAAATTATTTTCCCCTGTCTCCCTAAGAACGAAGGTCTTGTGAAGGTCAAGGGAAGATTGATACCGAGTAATCAAAGTAAGTTGACTGAACTATGATACAAAATATTACATGGATATCAGCCGTGATATAAACTGATTTCCCCCATCTTCGCGCTCAAAAAATGAATTATAAGACAGGTGGTGAAAGGAAATTCAGAAATGATTGGCCCCACCTAGTCCAAAAAAATGATGAAAGGAAATTCAGAAATGATTTCCCTCATCTTAGCATTTAAATGCATAAATAATTTTCGAAGTGGTGAAAGGAAATTTAGTAAAAGGGGCCAGATAACTTCACCGGGGTACTGAACATACTCGCTGGTAGTGAAGCAATGTCTGAGATATCTGTAAGGCTGTCATACATGAATATCACTCTACTCTGGTAACCAATACTCCCTAAAAACCTGGTCCACATCCCAAATTTAGACGGGATTTCCCCGATTAAAACATATATAATCTCATTCTTTTGATGCAAGCCGAGAGCCACAAGATCTGTTGAGTCCCCTAGGGTCGTTTCGACTGTCTTAAAACATCCCCAAAGTTAGTAGTGGGGAAGGGAAAATTGTGAAAGGGACTACAGCTGTGTTTGGAAAGAATATCTGATTTTGAAAAAACTTCTCGAGGTAAAAAACGAAGTCTTTTCCCCCCTTCGATCCTTTTTCCTTGAATTTTTTCCGCTTGTTTTAGATTATGACTCCATTTACCCAATCTTGGCACGTGGTCAACTGTTCTTCCCGCCTCACAGGAAGGAGGGATCCCTAGTTGGAACCTATGTTGGAGCCGCCCTTGTTTTTTTAACCCGTCACAATTTTCAGTTTGGATACTTAAAATTCTAAAGATGGCCATTTTGATTTCCCCGCCCCCCCGAAACTTTGAAAACTCTGCAACCTAGTCGCGTAAGCAGCGATGCTTTTTCTACCCTCAAAACAAGTCCACTTTCATAAGAATTTTCGCTCTTTTTGTTTTACTTCGGGATCTCGCAAGCCGGATACTTTAATCCTTAAGTTCACACATCCCGAGTCACGAAACGGCGAAGTCATTTCCAATTTTCTCCCAACACATTAACTAGGGTAAAATCTTTTAACTCATGATTAGACGTCGTCGAGGTTTCGCACCTCAGCGTTCGTCAAACCCAAGTTTTTTTTTTTACAGCCCCGAGAGCCGAGAACATGAGGTACTTTTGGGATAACCCTAGTCAAGGATTAAAGGCAAAAATCTAACCATGGTTAAATCTGTTCTCGGCGTCTCGCCACTCGACACTATCTTTTCGAAAGTTACGGCGTCTAAAACCCTGACTCACGAAGTCACGACGTAATTATGGAAAGATTAATTAATCGCCTAATCTAAGATTTACTTCCCCTTAATTGAGCCTTAATTATCGCCATCTCGCGGTTTCGCGACTCGGCGTACTAATCTCCCATAAACTTGCCCTCGAAGTTCCGAGTTGCGATATGGAAAATAAATGGATTATAAAATTAATGATGCTCCAAATCGCGATTACTGTTAATTAAGCCAAAGTCGGTCCTCGCGATCTCGCGAGTTGGAGGCCCAAAATGTTAAAAGAAAATCCACGAAGTAGCGAACATCGAGGAATTGATAAAAGGTGGTAAAGTTTGGTAATCTAAGATAAGGAAAATATATCCCACGCCCCAAGGCTTGCATGTTGCCCGAGGTAGCCATCTCTCTCCCTACTCCGACTGACTGTCAAACCGCCAAAAATTGATGACATTAATGGAGAATTAGGGTGAATCCACGAATATAAGATCAGATTTTACGCAATAAATTTGTTTCTAATTACGATTTGACAGACTTATTTCGAAAAGTACAGAATTTTCAAATAAATATAGGAGTTTCATTTTATTATAATAAAAGCATTTTCATAAGCACACAAAGCTCGTCATTTTCTGAGTGAACTAATTTCTGCATGTATACGCAGTTCTATCGCAGAAGGGCGAAAACGCAAGCTTCAGCTATGGCTCCACGGAAAGCAGCAAAGGCGAATGTCGAGGTTGCAGGGAAAGGCTCAGATAATATCTCCGACACTTCTCCCCGGAGTGTCAACTCAGTCCCTAGCTGGTCGTTTGTTTCAGATATTCTGCAATCTGAGTTGGTGAATTATTCAGACTCCGACAACAACGAAAGGGACGACTTGAACACCAAATACAAGATAGTTGTGCAATCCGGAATGCACCGGGTAGAAACCAGACCACGGTTGCTCCCATATTATGATATGATCCGCTGGGTATTAGATCACATATACCTACCCACCATAACTATCATGAACGACCAACAGGTCACGGTCAGGAATTTTAGACTGGAGCACATCCAAACCATGTATAAGCTCCCGACAACATCTGAATACACGTATGGTGCTGAATTCCTGGAGGAATTCAAAGAGAAGGAGTGCACTCGATATGAAAAAACCATGCCCGGTTTGATAAAGGATTGGGTTTCGCTCTCCACGAAATTCAGAGCAAATGACCAGGGCG
>SNQJ01S0017670.1:35867-70285 GCA_010110895.2 Picea sitchensis | reverse complement strand
ATGACCAGGGCGTTTATTCAATCGCTTCGCTGGAGCCACAGTATAAGTATGTGGCAATGATGACATGTCGACTATTTGGAAGAGAGGACACATCGCATTTCTACATTGCGTGGGTGCCTCTCATGTTTTGGGTCCCAGAAGGTTGCTCATTTAATTGGGCAAAGATACTCTCGGACAGTTTGGCCAACCGGGTCACAGAGTATCGAGAGCAGAGGGCAAGCGGGAGACCGTCCTCATTTTTCACATCTGCATATATTATAGACGCGGTATGCTCCATGAAACCATTCCCTTTGATGAGATGGGCTTGGAATCCAGCCCAAGAAAAACCTGTACATGAGTATCACGACAAACTGTGGGTGAGTAAAGCGGACAAGTTCATTTACGAAATTTTCAACTAGGTGATGGTGCCCCTACACATCGCCATTTTTGGTCACCCGCCACCTCGTATCTCGGACAGCATTGCTGCAACTCTGAGTGGTATAGAGGACTGGTATGTGGAAGCAGAGTTTTCCTACTTCAGAGTGTTCGGAGCTACTTTTCCCCCGCTTGCGCTACCACTGTTCATCCCCGACAAGCTGGCTTGTCGTGAGATCGCCTGACAAACAGTGATTGGTGGGGTGAGTAAAGAACTCAAAGCATCTTCAAAGAAGGTGTGGTCATTTTTCCCTATTCGACTAAATTCTTATTCTTTATTGGATTTCGGGCATGCCAAATCTGAGGCTGCATCCCTGGAAGACCTGAGTTTGGTCTCCATCGATTATAAAAAACATGATCCTCAGAAAATTGTGAGAAACCATTTAGCTAATTGTGGGATGAAGAGGTTTGAACATGAGTTTTCACCCCCGGAGGACATTTTCTGAGGGGCGAGGTCTTATGAGGAAGTGCTAGCTTGGATCCGATCTTTAGCGCCCGAAGACACAACCTCCGTATTGAAATTTCAGGAACACAAACGAAGTTGTCTTCCCGCTGTGTTGAGAGGAGTGAGCCCGGGCGTTTCTGAGATGGAACCAAAGGATGCTGAAGGCCCCAAAGATGCATCTCCCGGCTCAGGAAGAAGCCAGGATGAGGGGAAGAAAACGAAGAAGCCCGAAGCAGAGGCACAGAATCCAGACCCGCCAAAGAAACAGAATCCGGAAACTGAGACGAAGACCCCTGAACCTCCGAAGAAGTAGGACCCGGTCGTCACCCCATGAAAGGCAGCGAAACAAATCGGGGAACCCATCGCTTTTGTCACCCCCTTACAGTCGACGCAAGGAAATATAGAAGAATGATGGATTTTCAATGAGGAACTGAGGCCTATCAGAGCAGAAGAACTTCCTCCAAACAAGTTCTTCTTTGACAAAAAGAGAAAAGTGGTGGTGAAAAGGGAATTCTACCAAGAGGGAGAATCGACCGCTAAAAAGTTCAAGGTTATGACCGATGGAAAGAGCGAAAAGAATGAACAATTCACCACGAAGATCGCAGGAATGCTACGAGCGTATGCATCGGCGAATCAATTTTCGGTCGAATTGTTGAAAAACCAACTCAAAAGAAAAAATCGCCTGATCAAGACTCTCGAAGCCCGAGTAGCTTCGGCCATAGAAAATGCTAAAGGTCAGGTGAGCGGGGAGATAGAACTGGCCCGACTAGCTGATAGAAATGAAATAGAAGTGCTCAAAGCCAAGCTGGAGCAAGCACATCTAGTGATCTGAGATGGTCGGATACAAGCGGGTCAACATAGGACTATGATCGCAGAGCTGCAGGCTTAGGTAGAGATCGTTGAAAGCAAGGTGATCGATGTCGAGGGGTTTAAATCCTGAGCGATCGAGATTCAGAGCAGGATCTCTTCTGCACAACAGAGTTTGCTAGCCAAAGTAGGAGTGATTTGAGAGGATTGCCTATTGATGCATCGGGTTTCCGAGAACCTGACTGTCAGAGAAAGGGATGCAGAAGCGGCTCGGGTCACCTTCCAGGAGGCGGTGATAGCCACGAACAAAAGAGTTTCGACAGGTTCTCTTAGATTCGCTCTCCCAGAACAAACTAGAGGTAACATTTTGTTGAAGGATTGGGAGCATAACATTGCCCTGGGAAAGGAACAGGCCCAAAAAATGACCAATTCGTTAGAAGAAGCCTTCAATTCTATAGATGGCGAGTTGTTGGGTATGGATAGTGGAGACGATGCAAAAACTTTAATGCAAATGAATGTAGAATAGATCTTGCTCGATCTAAAAGAGAAGGATGATAGAAATTCGATCGATATCTCTTAGATAGATAGCGTGGACATGGCCCGAGTTGACAGGCACTTGATCCATCCCAGCGCGCAACTAAGTTCCCTTGATATCATCAATGCACAAATGGGGGACAAGCTGCAGCAGTTAGCCCGAGAATGTTACTTCGCCGAGGCCAGCTGTCAAGCGGAACCTTCATGGCTCGTATCTCAACTCGTGGAAAGATGCATCGCCTGCACCGAGTCTGCATGAAGATGAGCACCTGGCAACAAGTGAAGACATATTAGGGGAGATAGAGCGATTGCTCTCTCCTCTGTCATAACTGAAATTTTTGTGACTATTGAGTTTCTACCTGCTTTGTAGAAATTGTATAAATATACTCCAGAGAGAAATAAACAGGGTTGGACCCTTGTTGAGATTTTGTAATAGAGTTTTTGCATTAAGATTTAATACAAGCAGATCCGAGATTCTCAATTCCGTCACTTCTGTATTACAAGTTTGCTTTCTTGTTCCTCATTTTTCATTTTCAATTCATATTCATAATTGATGTGCTTTGTTATACTTTAGTACTACCACTACTATAACGAATAAATTTGGGTTTTCTGTAATTTTTTATTGCCTTTCCTCTGCACCAACTATCAACTGTGTAAGACCAATTTGCAGTTTCGGAATTCTACATGCATTTTTTGCTACATCGGTTATTTTCTTAAATATTTTCTTCTTCCATTTATTTTGTGAGATTTTCCCCTGGTAGGAACCTGACACTATAAACGGCTTAATGTTTTCTCCCATCCCGCCCCTTTTATTAAGATATGATACAGTTACGGGAACGAGCCTTAGATTTGCATATATCTTTAACACTGCAACTGTGAATTCTCTTTTATAAAACTAACTGAGACAACACTCAATCTTTCTAAATAGTTCTCTTACCAGTATTGTTCCCCCATGACAGTTCCTACACCATCTCAACCTAACGTTGAACCCGGATTACTGAACCAAACACATATCGCCTTGAACCTCTTCAACACTATCCTTAAAACAACCACTAATCGGGCCGAGCTTGAACAGTCATGGGCATCCATTGAACGTGACATAACTATTCAGGAGCAGTTCGAACCCAGACAACCCCAACGAAGAAATATCCCCTAGACTCTTCTCCGAAGGTTGATATTTTCCCTTCTCCTTATCCTAACCACTTTTGGATGCCTTGACACTGTATTTTTAAGCCTTAGTATAGACTCAGGAACAACACAACTAACTATTATCCACAATATCGATGACTTCAAAGTCAACAACACTACACACTCCATCTATGTTCACAGGTACTCCTAACAGTCTCTCGGTCGGAATTATCTTATGTTGGTTATCCAACCTCAACTATATAGTGGACCACACTAGCTTTGATTTCCCCATCATTTCACACGTCTGTCTTGGGAGAAGATTGACATATGATCATAAGTCCAATATGAAATTATCTATTCCATATTCTCCTATTTGCATGCAAGACTTGGTTCATTTATTTTTTTGTTGTATGTACTTCTTTGTCTTATGTAAACTGATTAATCATCCCGCATGGTGTATTCAATGTTGTCTCATCCTGCATCAATTTTAAACAAAATTTTAGAAAGTCCTTCAAAGTATTTACCTTCTCGATTGGTCTATCTGGGATAGTACGATCATACACCAATGACATATCATATATGGGTGGTGTCTATGACATTGAAGCTATTCAGTCTGGTCCTAATATTTCTCTCCTTATTTTTTGATAAGTCTCCCTTTCTTCCTGTGGATTGAATGTTGGAATGGGTTCAACTTCTTTTCTTATCCATTGTTCTACTCCCTTTCCTTTCTCTGTTATTTATGTTCCAGTTCTTGCTCCATCATGTGTAACAACTGCTACTTTTGGTTGGTCATCACATTCTTCAGTAGCTATCATCTGCAGATTCTAGTTCTGGTTCTAATGTTGTGTCTAATGTTGGTTTTGATTCCCTCTCTCCTGCCACTTTTATATCAACTAAGGATAGTCTTTTGTTGCATGATCCAAGGCCCTGCAATACATACATGTCATGCAAGGATTTTGGAAATATCTTGCTAAATGTCTCGGACATTGATTACAATTGTAACAAATTATCGATCCTCTGCCTCCTCGACCAAATCCTCCACATCCTCAACCTATGTTGAAACCTCCACGTCCACCCTGATTAAATACTCTTGGAGTGTTATACTATTAGATTCCTCCTTATGCTACTACATTTTCCTCTTGGATTCTATAGGAATTTGAAGTGTGCTCTCTCATCAAGTCAAATGCATGACAATCTTTCCCATCATGTCCTACTAAAATGAAAAAGTTACAGAATAAATTTCTCATGGTGCTCTAATATTTCAGCATTAGGGGACAAGTAGTTGGATGATGCCCCCATGTCTTACATACCTCGCAATACCCTACTCCTCCTTCCAATGGGTTTAGTTCACATGTGTCCATATACTACGCGAAGGCTAGACACCCTTCCTTTATATGGATTTATGTCTTGGATGTTATACACCAAGCATGCTCATGTTTATCCTTTTCCTTCATTATCTCCAAAAATTGAATTCTCAATCTAGACAACTGTGACTGTACCTGTGCCATACCTACGTCATCTCCTATAGGAGATGTCTCTAATTTCATCATGATTTCCAATGCTTTAGGTTGTGCTGTGACCTTCTATTTGGTTAATGGACGGTGAATGTGTGGCAATAATCTTGATATAAACCATTCCTGGTGTTTTTTGTCTGGAATATGAAGGTTAACCTACCCATCACATATTTGAATCTCTAGTCATAATCCCACACTTCCTTGTTCAATACTTGCTTAATTTCCTTTATCTCTATAATATATTGAGATTCATATTTCTCCTTCTGAATTCCTTTAGCAATGCTTATCTAATTTCTTCCAAGGTTCTTGATTGTTCGGTCAGTGTAGTTTTCTGAAAAATCATATACCAAAGTAGTTCTTTATCCCTGAACATCATGGACAACTGCGTGATTTTCGTTGCTCCGTCTAGGACATTCTGCACAACCCATATTGTGTTGCATACAAATAGGTGTTTCTCAGGGTCCTCCAACCCTATTCCCTTAATCTTAGGAATTCTCAATGTCTGATCTACCCCTTCCATTGTATTAGGTGTTGTACTTACAATTGGTGATGATGACTAGCTTTGGTTTTTTGTGTTGTTCCTGCTATTCTAACTATTTATTTGACTTCCTCCACTTATTACAATTGCTCTTGAACAAGCCTTGGTTCCTGCTTCAATTCTTAATGATGCACACGGGGTCGTGGGTTCCATGTAGATTTTGATCTGAGATGGACTTATTTCTTCTACTGGGTAATATTGAGTATCTATTTCTTTCCTTTTCTTTTCTCCATACAATGTGATCTAAATTTCTACACAAGGGTCACTTCCCTTCAATTCTATGTGTTTCTCTCTGTTTCCAGCCATAGTCTCCTTCTTATTGTATCTAAACCTTTTCCCACAGTGCAATACCCAATCTTTCCATCTGAGACAATATCTTCTCTCAACATACTTAGTGCATCCACTCATCCTTCCAACTCTTAGACCTTCCTCCATTCATCCCCCAGTTCCCCTATGTGCACGAAGGTGCTTAGTTATCAAAATCCATTATCATGACATTCTTTTCACACAGTAACATATTTATCCAAGTAGATAATGTGTTCAAATATATTCCATGCAGACCTTTGAAAAGGTCCCTCTCCGTGACACTATAAGACTGGGTACAATCTACTTCAAATTCTATAATATAACCCCCCAACATATTGTTCAACTAAAAATACTTTGTGTGAGAAACCTTATTACTTACCATATTGAGTTTTCTAATTAGTTCATTAGTCCAGTTTCTCGGGGCTTCAACTTTTTATCTCCCAATGTTCTCCACTAACCTTCCTAACTATTCAGTCAATATAATGAGAAATTCACCAAAGAAAACTTCATGTAGATATGTGAAAACATATCTTTGTAACCACTATTTTTCGTTGAGCCTAGGGTTTCTATTATGTTCTCTAGCAAAGTCCCATTGTTTTCTTTCCATCCATTCTTCAATTTCTTCTTTATTCAACCTCCAAAACATTCCCCTCAATTACAGTTCCTGATACCGACAACAAAACCATTTTTCGGCGTGTAGGGGGTAGACCCGGGTTTAATCAATCAAATACCAAGAAAACCCTTAGATACCAGCCCATTCGGCATCACCTGCAGACAAAATGAAGTCTCACCCGAGGCATCTAGAGGAGCTGTAGGAACCAAGGTTCCATAGTGTTGAGGGGAAGTGAGGCATCATTCTTATCCTTTAATTACATGCGCAATTCTCATCATTAACAGTTACTTTGTTATGAAACATAACCTATTTGCAACATTACAATATCATATATGATCCATTTATTCATCATAAACCAGAAAACAACATAAATTGCAACCACACTATAACTCACATATTTACACGGTTGACCCAACTTGGGATATCTCCACAATGGTTGGCTTCTTATATTATTCATTAATAGATTTCTTACAATTGTGCACTGCACTACAAAATATGCAACAATAATATCATCCCAAACCTACCTAATCGTTATGTTTTAGTGTGAGTTCACTCCTCATTCATACTATAGATTTCTTCCTCCGCTCAACTCCCTTACCAAAACAAATTTGCAACTTACATGTACCATCGCACACATATATCTCACCCCCTCCACTATTTCCTTCCTTACATATTTATACATAACAATATGGCTAGGCTTGACATTAGAAAACTAGACAAAGTGTCCCCCAAAACCCATTATAAAATTGGACAAAATGTCCCCAAACCCTACAGTTTATAACTGTTTTCCGCCTTCTGTGCACTACTCCATCATCCTTTTGTCGTGCTCCCTGGCATCCTCTCTGTCATGTACTCTATTTCATCTTTTGATTTCCTTTTCCTCTTCGACTTACTTTTTTGTGCAGATCCCAAAACTTATCCAAAATGACTCTCCAATAGGAAGCTATTGGTAAAAGGAACATAGAGGAAGATAAAACTAACTTTAGACAACACTATGATTCTAGCCTTTGAGGAAACCTTGTTGGATTCCAAGAAAGATAAAGTTAGTGAATTTCTAGGAGCAGGGATGGCCATATCTTATGCCACACAATTGATTGAGCCAAAGCAGATGAAAGAGAGGCAGATGGAATGAGGAAAGAATTAGAGTCTTTTAGACATCAAGAAGATTATTACAAGGACACCACATAGGTAGTGATGATCTTAAGAGCATATTTCTTGGAGGAATATGGAAGATATAAGTTAGTTAGAGATCCCTTTATGGAAAAATTCATAAGCTACCAAGAAGAAAATTTGTTGCGTGTAGTAGCACACAAGGAATGTTGAAGTGGGATGAAAGAGTGCATAGGATCTTGAACTAAATTGAGTATATTAGATAATTTCATAAAGGTCAAGGAAACAAATATCATGGAATCATAATTCTCATTGATCATAGCATGGCCAAAATACAGATGGGTGTATAATATTGAGTTCAAGTTGTTTTTTAACGAAAGAAGAAGATGTAGGAAAGATGGGAGGAATTCCTTAAGAACTAGGAGAAAAATGATGAGGTAATGACAAAAATACAATTCCCCAAGTTCGGGTTGCCCAAATATTTTCAGGACATCAGTGATATAATTAAGAAGTACATAGAAAATGACCAAAGGTATGAGTCATATGTTCATAAGATGACCAATTTGGCATGAATACAAGTCAATAGATTCATGGGAATCATTATCAATATGACTTCCATCTTGGAGTGTGTGACTACCAAGGTGGAAAAACATGTACAGTGCACCAGGGATATGAGGGAGGTACTCAATGCACCTATGGATCAACATTGCTTCCCTTACATGCATACGTGTGAGGATACATTCTCCCATTGGGCCGAGTATGACAAAGTGCACCCACTAGATCAGTAACCTTATGCATGAGAAACAGTTGAGAGAGAACATGTTGATGAGTTCACATTACTTTCTATATTTTCTTAAAATAGCATTAATACTATTTTTATACATTTTAACTTTTAATAACTAAGAGAATCGACCATGCACAAGGGGTTGATGGTTTTTGTAAGAAAATTTTGGATTAGAACTAGAAGAAACTATTTTATAAGTTTAATTCAGAAGCTTGGAAGGATCCAAGGAGAATTTTCCAAATCTATGCATGTTTTCTCATAAGTGTTTTTTTCTGCAATTTGATTGAATGCTACAGGCGTCTAGTAAGATTTTAATCACTTTTCAATTATCTTAATTGATTAAGAATTTTACTTATAAATTTTAGTGAAATATAATATTACTTGATAATTAATTCTTTGTGTTATGTGAACTTAGAAAAGTACAGAACTATTTCTTTCTTATCTTTCCTCTTATATATTTATGCATGCATGCTACTTAATTTTTTTTTCTTAAGTATATCTGGTAACTAACAAAATTCATTTGGTATTACTACTAGAGAAATTTAATTTCATGTGTTACTTACTCATCGTTGTTAAGGTTTATCCTAATCACGGATTTCCCCAACAAATATCTTTCTTTTATCATTCATTTATTCCTATCATTTCTCAGCACCATATACACACACGCACTTCTAAACTAGAATCATAGGGGAACCACGATATCCCCGCCCTTCTAGACGCTTGAAATATTTACCCCCAATTTTGGGTGATGTTCCTAATTTCACTGAAACATTAGCAGTACCATCACATACACCAGTTAGTGCCACAGTACTAGGCTCAGGATTAATAGGTGCCACTTTTCTTAGAACCAATATCCCAAGCAACTCCCAACCAAACCCTCCCCCACAAGGAGGCGAAGCCCAAAATTTTCCACAAAGTAAAACCTCCCAAGGAACCACTTCCTCCCATAACATGGTAGGACCCACTCCTATCATGCTCTTTTTGGATTCACTCAATATAACTGAACCAACTAAAATGACAAATGATCCCATATAGCACGACCCCACTTGGCCGAATATTCCCACAAAAGTACCTTCGGATATCCATAAGTTTGAAGGAAAATCTGGAGATGACCCCGCCAACCATGTCATGTCCTTCCACTTGTGATGTTCTTACAATAGCATAATGTAATATTTCATTCATCTATGGTTATTTTTTAGAACCCTCACTGGAACAACAACCAAATGGTACGTAGATGAGAAGTTTGGAGCTCACCCAACATTCAAATCATTAGCCAAATACTTCCTGTCACTTTTTCAACTTCCTATCTGACATGATACTAGGTGTGAAATCATGTCCGAATGAAACAAAACACCGCTACTCACATTTCAGACCATATTCATGAATGGCATAGACATCGTAACCTTTGTAAAGTGGACACCACCCCACAACAAAGGCTAGATTGGTTCCTTTGATCGCGCATTCCTACCCTTGCTAAATATGTGGCCACAACCCTCCCCCAAATGGAATATGAATCCATCACTAATGCCCAATAGTTTTACCTTATCTACTCCCAATTAGGGTACCTATACACTATCCTTCCATATGCTCCTCGTCCTTTTCCCTTTGGTCAATACAAACCAATAACATCGCATGTTGTTGATGGGTTGATTGGCTCCATGGATCATACTCAACAACATGCACAATCAATACCCACATATGGGACAAACCCCTACTTTAAACCATACGGGGGAGCATCGTATTACTTTCCCACACCCCCCCCCTCCACCACCATTCATGGCACCTCCTCTTCCCCCCNCCATGGGTACTCAGCTACCCAAATCCCTTCCCCAACCAATCCCTATTCTGCAACCGATTCCTCAACCAACAACGTCCTATCCACCTAGTAATAATGGAACCACCTCCACTTATTACAACCTGTATGGACCCCCACAAGGTAACCCATACTATCCCTTCACAAGTCCGCCCCAATTGGTTGCACCCCGACATGGAAAAAACTAGGAAGGGGTCAATTTCATTTAACCATCCCCTCTTCAACAACTTCATTCATTTGAACAGTTAAATACAACCAATCCACCTCACCAACCCAACAATAACTAGAAGAAAGGAAAGAATAGGAACCAGGGACAAGAAGGGAACCCCCCTCAACAAAACCCCCAAGATGGGGGTAACCAATGCTAACCCAACCAAAACCCCCAAGGGAAAAATAATAATGGTCAACCACAACAAGGGTGAAATAACAACCATTGAACCAAATACCCTTTCTCATTATGTGGCAAATATGGCCATTACACTCACCATTTCCCCCAAATCGTCGATTACAATTGGATGAAGGATGCCATGAATCCCCAACAAGCCCCCAACCCACAAGTTCCACCTCAAGGAATGCCTACTTATATACCACCACCGATGGTATTACAAAACCCTATTGCACATCAATCAATCATTGATACTCATCCAGAAGGGGTTCAATTCCCACACCGATAGGAACAGTTCCCTCCACCTGAACAACCCCATCCAAAGAACACCACTGACCACAACATCCTCCTCACAATTGAAGAGGAAATCCTCTTACAAACGTGCAGTCACCAATACGGTACATCCCTTGATCCATTACCCACCACTTCGGATGCTCCCCAACCACCAACTGGACAACCTTTGATGATCCCTTGTGCTAACATTGAAGCCATCGTCTGCATGCCTCATGCACCCTTGCACCGCAACGTGCATAATCCTCATGCTAGGGCCAACCAGAGATACATTTTGATTGGAGGTCTCGGTCAATCACATGTTTCCATGTCAATCATGGAAGTCCTTCAAACATGCCCTTCCCAACGAAAGGAATCACTTTCAAAATTGGAGGTAGTAAATCCAAAAGACAACTGTCTAATCACATTTGAATTAGACAGAGTAGACCCATGACTTCCATCATTAGTCACATTCCATATTCTTCTCAAAATATGGAATATCACGGTCCATCATTGAATCATAGATGAAGGAGCATCCACGTGCATTATTTCCAAATCAGTTTTCCTGCAACTTGGTTCACCTGAGTTGATCCCCTCCACCATCATGCTTTGAACTTATGATGGTTTCCCATCCCAATTGGAAGGCCTGTATCAAAACATTCTAGTCGAGCTGGGAGGAAAAAAACTCTCATCAACATAGAATTCATTGACGCCCAATTGGATTATAATATCCTATTCGTATGAAGCTACATGTACGACATGCAGTTTGTACCTTCCTCGATCTTTTTTACCATTCTATCCCTCACAATGGGAAAATTGTCACCATCGACCAATTGACCCACAATAAAACCAACCAATTAGGGAACATTGATAACATCCTGCCACCGATCTACTCTAGCACCAACTCAGTCCCAATTATAGATGTCCGACCAGGTCTATTTTAGGATCCATCTTTTATTGGTACATACTAAGAATTCCCACCCCCCACTATTGTCATTGTGTGCACCATCACGGTCGATGAAGTTGAGATACTTAACCCCCTATCCATGGAAGACTCACCAAACTCCACTACCCCTCTCACCCCAATACATCCTAACAAAATCCCCATACATAATCCTCAAGAAAAAAAATTGGAGAACTTACCACCCATGGGTCAAATCCTCATTTGGCAGATGGTCCCACGGGCCATCACCCAAATTCCCTTCTTTTACCTAGCATGGTCATTTCCATCCCTTTATGGTATCTATAAACACCATCTATGGTACCAGTTTTATCCCTTCCACCAAAAACTATGACCTCATTACTGCTATCAGTGGCTCAACCAATCGATCACATAGTTGGAGGTAATATTACCAATGTAGGAAAACATGCCTATGGAACAGGGGGTGCTGCCACCAACCAACAAGGAAAACATAAAAATAAGGAACCCTCCCTCCCTTCCCCACCCCGCATACCACCTCCATGCACCTTGTGCAACACCATTGGAAACCCTACCAATATCTACCCCACTTTCCCTGAGTTATAGAATCTTATTCCAAAACCCATAAGTACACCACTACTACCTAGACCAATAGTACTACCAGCATCATCGGAACCTTCCTCATCCAAACCTCCCAGTTTGAGAACCAAGCATGCTTGCAGCATTTGTTCTCAATACGACCATTATACACACCATTTTTCGACCCTCCCTCAGTTTCAGGACACTCTCACAGTAGTGCACCAGATCAAATTACCCAAATAATCCCAAACCATCTCCTTGGTACAACCAGTTACTGGCATTCTCGATGTCTCTACGTCAAGGAACAAGTGCATGTGACACCCTTGCACACTATGTTACCATATGGACCATTACACATATCTTTGTCCACTCATCATTTAGGGAAGCACACGCAGGAGGGCCTCCCTCCCACCTATTCCACCAAGTGTACCATTGTTGGGTGTAGGCCTATTTTGAGGAAAGACCTATTTTTGGAAGGAGAGACCTAATTCTGGAGCATGCACAACAACTGGCAAGAAAGAAGCATGCAAAAAAACAAGAAAAAGTAGCATGCAAGAGGAAAATCCATGTGCGAAGAGGCAGACAAGCCTAACAATATTAGGGTTAGGGTTTTCGAGAAGGATTGTAACGAATTTAAGCCTGAAAAATAGTATAAATAATAAAATAGGAGGTCTAGGTTACGGGTTTAGATGTTCAGTGTTTCAGTTGTTCGATTGTTGTAAGCCGTTGTAGAAGATGTTCAGTTATTAATGTGATAAGAATGTAGAAGAGTAAAGAAATCTATATTTCGAGGGTTAGAACATAGGCTGAGGAGCCTGGTGTGATCTAGTCTGCCTCACAAAGGTTCCTTAACCTCATCAGGATTGTATGATTGAATATGTAATTCTTGTAGTGCCATATTTTGCAGCAAACTAAATAAAAGAGAAAATAACCCAAATCTTTGTGGATGTAGCCCAGGAGGGGGTGAACCATGGTAAACATGTGTTCTGTTTTATTTTTCTTGAATGATTTACCATCTATTAATGGTTATCTTATGAATGAATGATTAAATAGAATTATTAGCATGCATGCATGAGGCTATAGGTAAATGATTCTGAGGCATACTTGAATGAATAATAGGTTTAATGCATAAAGAAAAGAAAGAATATACTCCCATATCCCCAGTCATTCTTGGACTACAAGAACTTGATCTTTGTAGCCACCCATAGAGCTATCTCGGGTGAGACTGTAGTGTGTTCTCTACGTGCAGCATTGCCTTCTGGTTTACTAGGAGGTTCGATAGTTTTAGAGGGTTTTGTTGGAAACCTATTGAGATCCGAACCTGGGTTAGACCAAGAGTAGAAAGAAATATCTAAACCAACAAATGGTGTTGTTGTCAGCTGGAACTGCAAATGATTGAGTGGACAGGATCCATGGGAGGAACACACAGAGAATGAAGGTACATAAGGGAATGTTCATGCCATTGAATCCAACAAAGGAGGAGATTTAAAGATGGTTGAAAACGAAGGAACTCGAGTTTGTGCAGAAGGACAACAGAAACCCTAAGATAAGACTGCACAAATATCTAGAAAAATATGTGTTTAGCGACTTGCATGAGGTATTTTTCATTGATTTCTTGCATTTGTTGCAGGAGTGTTTATTGAGGTTAAAATACAACCACCCAACAAATCAAATCATACACCTAGATTGGAATCCTGTGGATATCACGTAGTTACAACAAGTTAATAACAAATTTACGCACGCAGTAGATTTTTGGTTAGACATTATTGTTGCAAGGTTTATCACCGAATTTGCAATAGATACCATGATGTCCCATATCACAGTAGAGAAGGAATTTCTAAAAGTACCCAGAGGTAGGTATATCAGATCATTGTATACTTCAATCAATATTTTATTGTACAACAATGGTGTGATGACCATGGAATAAAATAGCTAAAACTTCCCGGTGTGCATGGGGGAAGGGGTGAAGCACTGCCAAGAGGATGAGAAATGGAGGAAGAGATGGATAATGGAAAGAAGAAGGATTCCATAGACCCAATCATGATGGAGGAAGATCAGATAAAGCAGACAATGGAAAAATATGGAAAGACATGCAATGTAGTACCCTACCAATATAAGATGAATAAAAAGAAGAGAGCCATAGCTAATAGAGAGGGCTTGGCAAGCGATGAGGAAGAGGTAGAGGATCTCCAAGTTGTGGAGAACATTGAGAAACTCTTGCGTGCAACATATGAAAGGAAAATAGGAGGTCCAAAGGCAGGAAAATAAGGTAGAACTCCAATCCAGATCACCATCAATGTCGAACCTACAACCCCATGTGTGACTAACACACCAAAAAGAACACCACTATTTAGACAACTGGATTTTAGTGCAATAAATACAACAAGAAACACATTCAAGAAAGGAGCAACAATTGGAGGATCCATTTGAGAAAGTAACAACCACATATCTATACCACACTGAGGTAATAGTTCAACACAGTTCAAAATGGAAGGACATGATCCCACGATTAGGTTACTAGAATTTTGGGGAGAGGCATCATAGGACCCTGAAAATAACTTATTCATCTGTGAGAAGATCTGGGAATCAAATAAGATCACATATGAGGATACAAAAAAAATGCAGTTAGATATCACACTAAGAGATCACACACTAGACTAGTACATGAGTCTAGATGTAAACATTCCACCAGGGGTAACAAGGACTATTGTAGACGCAAAAAAACTATTGATAAATGAATTTCAAAATCCCGATTCATAAGATCAGTACATGAATGAAATGATTGAAATCAAGAAAAAACTAGGTGATTCTATTTGGGAGATTGATCATATGTTTAAACGGTTGAAAGATAAGTTGAAATATTCCATGACTAACATGCAACATAGACATCTATCTGTGAATTCACTACTACCACACTTGAAACACCCATTAATACAACAAAAGTTCCAAACTCACGTAGAGGCTATGTAGACAGCCTTACAACTAGAAGAAAACCAGTATCAGAAGACATATCCAAAAATAGAGGAGTTGAAGGAGGATGTGAAGAACCTAACATTTCAACTTAACCAGAATAAGGGTAAAGAGAAAAGAGAATCTATTTGGTGTACCACATGCAGGATAGAAGGACACCATAAGAATTAATGTCCAACTTTCACGTAGTATGTGGCAACAAGAGTACCAAATCTTTTTCCAATAGGAGGACCATGGTGAAATATTTGTAAAATGCATGGGCATGATCCATATCATTTTCCATTGATGCATAAGTATAAGATAGTACCCCAAAAGTTCATATTTCATTTTTTACAAGTCGATGGGTCATGATGATAAGGATTATAGGACAATGGAGTTGATGAGAGAAAGAATTTCAAATACATATAGTGTAAGAAGAAATGATGAGTAGAAAATCTACACCATAGGTCAACCATGTACCACCACCATACAACAATGCGCAACAATAGTATAATAATGTGCAACTGCAATACAACAATGCACAGCCATAGTATAACCCCGCGCAGTATAACCAAGAACCTCAGTACAACACACCATGAGGAGATAGAGGTGGATACAGAGGTGGAGGACGAGGTAGAGGAGGATTTGGATGATGCAGAGATCCAGTAGTATGCTACAACTACAAAAATCTAGGACATTATGCAAGGGAATGTCCACTTCCACCAGCAACATGTATGTATTGTCGCGCAATAGACCATGATACAGAAGAATGTCCAACACTTTTGGGAAATATACAATAAAAAAGGAATCAAAACAACTATAATGTCCATTGGATTTCCGCAGAATCCAGGGATGATGGGAGAAACATCAATATAGTCACTTGAGGAGGTTCCAAGACAGGAACTGGCATAGTAAAAAAAGATCCAGTGCAACACCAATGGGTTAAGAAGAATAATGACCCACATAAGTAGTTTGATGCATGAAAAGAAAAGGAAACATTCAAAGAGGATAGACAGGAGTTTCTCAAGAAAAATGTTGCATATACATCAGCCGCGCAACAAACTCAGAACTCACCAATGTACGAATTTCCTCCTCAATGGACCATACTAGTGAAACACAACCTTTAGAACAAGTAAGTATCATAAAAAAAATTCTACAATCATGTGTTAAGATATTGAAGGTGTAATATACCAGATATAAAAAGTATGAAGAACGGAAATAAAATGCTAGAAATGGCATAATAACAACAATATAACCAAAACAATCACCACAATAGCACTGAAGTGATATAAGAATAACAACAGAAATAACACTTTGATTCTGAAAGAAATGTTCATGGGCCTCTTCGAGGGGGCAACCTCCAATTGAGAAAAGCTCTATTATAAAAATATCCAAGCTAGGGTTCTCATACGCTCGACTCCTATTTATACTAACTATGTCTATCAAAAGAAGCATCTAGAGGAAGATCCTTCTAGAAGTGAAAGCTTATGTTAGGTCTTCTTACATTCGTCTTATTCTATTTTATTGCAAGGCCTTATTAATATTGACCTTTATTACATCCGAATATATTGTTCTACATATGTGCGGGTTAGGAACCTAACAGAAGGATCCATCATCTATTAATATCTTACAAAACATGCTAGAAAGATGTAACACAGAGACAGAAGGAAAGTTAAAACAGAAAATAGTCAATCATCTACATACAAGAAGAAGGACAGGCGGAGAATTTAGACTAAATGCTAACATTAGGGATTTAATATGGGTGATATCATACTCGATCTAGGATTTGAAGTAAATGTTTTACCTAAGAAGACATAACAGTGTATGGGAGATCCCACACTAGGCTATTCACCTGTCCAGTTGAAACTAGCAAATCAAAACATAGTTTTACCATTTGGAAATATTAAAGGTTTGAAAGTAGATTTGGATGGAGTGTGCACTATGGAATATTTTGAAGTAATAAAGATAGTAGATGGCACAACACCTTATCCAAAATTTCTTGGATTGGATTGGGAATTTGATAACCATGCCATAATCAACCTGAAGATAAGGAAAATGAATTTTGAATCAGGTGAATATAGAGTCACTGCACCATTAGATCCTTCATAAGGAGAAAGGTTTGTAAAACCCACTTGTTTGGATCTAGAGGAAATAAACCAGTTGTACAAAACCACCGCATGAGAAGAGGATTATGTTAACCCAATTGCGGATGGGGTACTCATCTGGAGAAGAATTACATCATGTGCTTTCGACTCAGATACAGGTTTGGAGAATTGGCAACAATGATTACATGAAGTTTCCACAAGAAGGTGCACAAGGATAGACTACGCAGTAAGATGGGTTGGTATAGAGATAAGAGAACCTCCCAGTTTTCATGGGGTAAACAACTTACAAGAATTTATGAAAAAGTATGAAGAGGAAGTATTAGAAAATTATAGGCTCTTAGCCCTGGATGGTGGGGTGTGCACAAGGAAACAATTCAGGACTGGTATCAATGTAAACGATTGTCACGCATTAGATTTGGCGCACAATAGGGGATCAATAAAATGTAGAGGTATGGTGGATGGGGAACACCAGTTGAACACTTAGAGAAGTGCAAGGCACAGTGGAGGATGACATCCCAGAAGAATGGCCTCATCACTTTATCCATACATTGGAAGGAATTCTAGGGAACTGGTATATAGACCAGGAGATGCGCAGAGGTACCACATAGTGGATAGGCTTACAACAGAATTTTGTAGTAACCTTCTCATTTGAACATGAGAACCCAAACATGGATTCAATATTGAAGATGCTACAAGGAATGATATTTACTGATGAACCAGAATTGGAAATCTTGACAGAATATGAACAACATAACATATAGACAGTCAAAGAGTTACTCTCATGCTATCATGTGGAAGAGGAACCACCAAATGAAGATGATATGCACAATATTAAGACTATAGAAATTGAAAGAGAAAGAGAGGTGGAAGGTCCATATTTGGAGTCAGAAGTATTTGTTGCATTAATCAAAATTAAGAAAGTCAACATTGGTACAAATGACAATCCTAAAATGGAAAGTATTGGAGACTATTGGGATGAGCAAATAGTAGAAAGAATAATAGAGTTACTACATGAATACAGTGACCTATTCCCAACTAAATTTACAAAGATTAAAGGCATAGAAGGAGAGCTAGGAGAGATGAAAATACCTCTCAAACTTGAGGCAATACTTATCAGGCATAGACCTTACACACTGAATCCAATATATAAGCAGAAGGTGAAAGAAAAAATTGATAGAATGTTGGAAGATGGTATCATAGAACCATTAGAGGAATCTGAATGGATAAGTCCTATGGTATTCCAAGAAAAGAAACAATGGGGGATAAGGACCTATGTAGATCTAAGGAAAATTAACGATGTTTACTTACATGACCCTTTCCATACCCCTTTTATAGATGAGGTCTTAGAGAATGTGGGAGGCCAAGAAGCATATTCATTTACAGATGGATTCTCAGGTTACCACTAGATCAAAATAGCTCCAGAGGACAGGTATAAGACTACTTTTTCTATAGAATGGTGTTCCTACCAATATACATTCATGCCATTTGGGATGAAGAATGCACCAACCATATTTTCAAGAGAAGTCATAGATGTTTTTAATGAATTCATACATCAGTTTCTAGAAGTATATTTGGATGATTGGACTTTATATAGTCTATTGAAAGATCGTGTAGAAGTGTTAAGACTCATGTTGGAAAGATACAGGAAATTTCATATCTCATTGAACATAAAGAAATCCATTTTTAGCACACCTTTTGGAATATTGTTGGGACATATAGTGTGTAAACAAGGTTTACTAGTATATCCTACTAAGATTGCATTCATTGTGAATTTACCACCACCAGAATCAGTGCGCCAGTGGAGAGAAACACTGGGACATACAGGCTATTATAGGAAATTTATAAAGGGGTATGCAAAGATTATTGCACCAATGGAAAAAATGTTAAAGAAAGACACCAAATTTTAGTGGAATGAGGACTATCAACAAGGATTGGACACCTTAAAAGAAAAAAATGGTCACATCGCCTATATTAGTATTTCCAGACTGGGAAAAGACATTTCATGTGCACGTAGATGCATCAGCCATAGAACTTGGAGCAATTCTAGTGTAGCCAGGAGCAGGGGACTTAGACCATCCTATAGCCTTTGAAAGAAAAAAAATGTTAGAATTAAAGAAGAATTACCACACCATAGAAATCAAGCCATGGTATATGCACTTCATAAGTTTAGGCACTACTTACTGGGTAAACATTTTAAAATGTTCACAGACCATTCTACCCTCAAATATCTAGTCAACAAACCAGTGTTGGGGGGGGAGGATCTGTATATGGCTATTATTATTTTAGGAATTTGATTTTGAAGTGATATTCAAACCAGGGAATTTGAATGCATGAACTATTCATCTGTCAAGGGTAACTAATGGAGAGGAACCTGCTAACTCGGAAGACAACTTCCCTGATGCACAATTATTTTCAGTACAGGTAGTTGATGAATACTTTGTTGATATTATTGAATACTTAAGTACAAAGATTACGCCACAAGAGTTTAGCATTGTGCAAAAGAAAAATCTAGTATTCAGAGTTGCAGACTATCAACTTATTGCAGAACATTTATAAAAGATGAGCACAGATAACATTCTGAGAAGGTCTGTATTGGAACATGAAAGACCCAGAATTTTGGCAGAAGCTCATGAGGGAATAGTTGGAGGACACTATGTAGGAAAAGATACCATGCAAAAGATATTGCACACAAGATTATGGTGGCCAACGGTCCATAAATATGCCAAGGAATATTTCCAGAAATCTGATGTATGTCAGAGGGTTGGAAAACCTAACAGAAGAGATGAGATGCCCCTAAAACCACAAGTGACTTTGCAGGTATTTGAAAAATGAGAAATAGGCTTTGTGGGACATATTAATACACTAGAAAGAAGGTCAGGAGCTATATATATCATTACCATGACTGAATACTTAACAAGATGGGAAGAAGCAACACCAATCAAAGGTTGTAGTGCAGAGACAACAACACAGTTCTTGTTTGAGCAAGTGATCACCAAATTTGGATGTATAAGGATTTTAATGAGAAACCAAGGCACTCGTTTTATCAATGATCCCATCAGGGATATGACTGAGGAGTTTGAAGTCTATCAACAGAAGAGTACACCATATCATCCTCAGGAAAATGGGACAGTAGAGGCTTTCAATAAGATCTTGGAAAATGATCTGACTAAAATCTACAATGTCAACAGGGATGATTGGGACTTGAAGATAACAACAGTACTATGGGCATATAGGAACACATGTAAAAAGTTGATAGGACAGACACCACTTAGATTGGTATATGGGCAAGAAGTAGTAGTACCATTAGAATTTCTGGTACCCAGTCTGTGCGTAGCAGCAATTACCAAGATGACAGAAAGAGGCGCAATATAGGAAAGGTTAAATCAATTAATGGAAATGGAAGAGGACAAGATTTTGGCAGGATTTCACCAGGAAGTACAAAAAGCAAGAGACAAAGCCTAGCATGACAGACATATTAAGAAGAAGATTTTTAAGGAGGGTGACCTAGTTTTTCTCTATGACAGTAAATTTTTTCAACATCCTAGTAAGTTTAGAATGTATTGGCTAGGACCATATGAAGTAAAGACTGTCACAAATGGGGGATATTTGCAGCTAAAAAATTTGGGAGTAACAGAACTCAAAAGAATGATCAACGAGAGTGGACTGAAACTGTACAGGGACAGTCGACATACTAACCCTTAAAAGTTATAGTGCGGTGGGAAAACACATGCATATAGTGTATTATAGCAGATATTAGGACAAAAAGAAATGAAAAAGAGAAAAAGGGAGAAAAAAGGAATACAAAAATAGAAAAAGGAGGAAAAACGCAAAAAAATGCAGAAGTTGACTACACCACAAGGAGCGGAAAAAGTCCCGCACAACAATTACTGCGACAATATTAGGAGACAATGCACAGGAAAATTATAGACGATGCAAATGCATGAAAAAGGTGAGAAACTGACATGATCGGGTCTACAAAAGATGGAAAGCATGCGTTTATTCCACACTTAGAGATTTTTTAGTATAGAGCGATAAACAAAGTGCATTCCCTAGTTAGCATTTTACGCAGAAGCAAGAAACTGTGTCAATTCAAGAGAAGATGACCCCACCGAAATTTGTCGCACCAGGCTAGTATGTCTGAGTTACTCGGCAAGGTTAGAGGTGCAAGGAAAGAATGAGACAACCCAAAAACATGGTCCAGCTCGAAGATGTCACCACCTCAGACACAGAGTCAATCATCCTGACACAGGTTGAAGAGGAAACATCAACATCACAACAAGGGAAAATAGGGTAGAGCTCCGAGGCTCATAATGGTATTTCAAACCCTAACCCTAAGACCCCTATGAAGCCTGATGAAACAATGGGACGATGACATACCCACAAAGGTGGGGAAGTCTTGGTTGAGGACATCACCGACCGACCAAAATCCTAAAGGGAAGAAGAGAACGCAAACCTCGCAGAAGGAGGCACATCTACTGTGGGATAGAAAATAAATTCATAGGACACCATGGAGATTACACTCCCCTATCTCCTAGACGTAATGATTATTGTTCATGATATGTTGGGAAAGGTACCAAAGCTTAGTTACGCAAACCATGATGTGTGCAATGCAGCCAAATTCCCAGAGTTGTCCGAGGAGAGTTATTTAATAAGCATAGGGGAAATTGGACCCCTCGGTAAACCTATAATGGAGCCCGCACAGTGGATAATGGGGTTGTACAACTCGGGCATCATGAACATGTTAGATATACTACATTTCAGGTGCAGTAAGAATGTCAGGCTCTATGTCAAACAACTAGTCATCTGCATACATGGAGGTATCCTGTGGATGGATAAGCTGGTACAGATAGATGTGGCACCGATTTCCAAGATCACAGGACTACTGACAGTCAACACCCAGTTAGAGGAATACTTGGATAACAAGGCATGGGAGAAAGAAGTCATAGAGCTAGTGAAAGAACAAGTTGGCACCAATTGGGGTAATAGGGGCATTGTAATCAAATATATCAATGATAATGCGATAAGGTTCGCCAGCGAGCTTATGGATTGCAAATGATTGAAGAAATGCCGCAAAGAAGAAGCGCTAGTAGTTGTTATTGCAGTATCCGTGCAATGCATGAAAGGGGTAATGTTCAGCTGGGAACCATACCTGTTGAACCAACTTTTGATAGATTGTAGAGATGCACAAGACAATGGAACTGAGTTCCATTTATCCTAGCTGATTATTTTGATGGCATTAGCAGGATGGTAGGAGCCAAAATTATCAGCATTCTTGGATAGGATGGGATAATTTTATGCGGCTAGATATGAGTCCCTCTGGCAGGCCAAGGAAAACAAAATGCAACAAGTAAAAAACACAATTTTTTCAATGTTGTTGGAATACATACAACAACGCACAACTAATGTGTGGTGCATACTTGTGGAGGTAGTCTAGGAGATAGAGGGGATATCCAAGTTCAAGGAATCCAGGCACCATATGTGGATCCAAGCCACAAGGGATCCAAAGAAGGAATGGATAGAAATGCAGTACTGCATCACCAAAGAGGAAGTGGACTGGATAATTAAAGACTGGCCTACACAGTGGTAGTTTCTAGTAACAAAACCAACCACGATGACAGTCACGACACAATCCTCCAAGCATAAGAACAATACTGAAGCAGACTCTTCAACAAGAAAAAACATCTCAGTTGATAACACTAGAATGACTACAACACAGAATCAACTAACCCGGAGTAGTGCAGTACTGAAATGACCAAGGAAGACGGGCAACCAGCCACGAACTGGAAAGAAGGATACTTCACGGTCTGGAGAAGAAAGGACCCAAGGAACGACAAGTGGGGCATATCCCTCATAGACAACAAGGAATCTGACATAGGTAAAAGAGGTGCGATATAAAAGGAAGTATGACACAGAAGACCTAGTCATCACCCTGACAGAGGATGATGCAGAGCTAGTCATGAACAAGGTCCAAGATAGGGGGGAAGAAGTGGTTTGAATTGCATAGGCATAATGGGAAGAGATCATGGCCAATATCATAGAGTTCCAGGAGAATATACAACAACTACGGAGCCAAGAAGGACAACATTCCACAACGCAGCAATAGGAAAAGAAACAATGACCACCTGCGCAGAAATAAGGAGAGGAAACAGTTTAGTTGGTAGTCCAAGGTAGGGAGAATTTTATAGTCACGTGCCAAATGATCAGAATGGATTAGGAGACTGTGTAGAAATCCATGGGGAACGTGGAGCAATTTGAATTTTGTATGGCACAAATACCCACTAAGGCACTATATGGACTCTAGGCTAGTGTAATGCAAGAGGTGCAATCTAGGGCCCACGCAGATGCAACCAAATTGGAGGTGGGAAGAGGAGTCATTGAAATGCTACAAATCACATGTGACCAACTAAATTCGGAGAAAGAAGAGGAGAAGGATGCACAAATAAACTAGAACAAGTATTATCAGTGGTTTATGATCGCATCCTAGACAACACACAAACACTTGAGAGGAGTGTAGAGGAGAAGATCAATATGATCTCACAAACAATTGATAAATATAAGAAGGAAAATGAGGAGCTCAAAGAAAGGCTCAATCCTGCGACTCCTCCTGAAGTTCGAGAACAGAGAGAAAATCAATCTTCACTCCAAAATGTTGAGATGGAGAAAGAAGCAAGGACAGTACAAGAATTGTTCGACGGAGTCATACAGATATGGACAATCCTGGAAGAAGAAGAGAAGGTCCAACAATGGGACCAAGAAGAGGAGACAATCATCTCTACCATGCAAGAGCTCAAGAAAAGGAATAAAATAATGATCATCATGGATCACTTGAAGGGAATTCAAGACATGAACAAGCTACAAATAGAGTTGAAAACCATGCATACAAAGAAGAAAGAAATACAAGATGAATTGGAACCCCTCCAAGAACAAGCATCGCAGATGATTGCACAGTTGGAGGAAGAAAATATTTTTTTTTCATAGGCACAGACAAAGGGCACAACATTGATGCGGGAGGAGATAAAAACACAGTCAGTGGAGGAACTAACAGGAAAAGTTGTGCAGATCAAGGAAAAAGGAAGGGAACTAGCAAAAAAGTTACACAATTTGGAGACAATAGTACAAGGAGCACACACTACCTGAGTGGCTCAGGATGAGCCACATGTTAGTGTTGGGGGCCTATTGGGTGCATGCCTATTTTGAGGAAAGAGCTATTTTTGGAAGGAGAGACCTAATTTTGGAGCATGCACAACAGCTGGCAAGAAAGAAGCATGCAAAGAAAGAAGGAAAAGAAGCATGCAAGAGGAAAATCCACATGCGAGGAGGAAAACAAGCCTAACCTTATTAGGGTTAGGTTTTTTGAGAAGTATTGTAATGGATTTATGCCTGAAAAATAGTATAAATACGAACCTAGGAGGTGTAGGTTAGGGGTTCAGTTGTTTAGTGGTTCAATTGTTCGGTTGTTGTAAGTCGTTGTTGAATATGTTTAGTTATTAATGTGAAAAGACTGTAGAAGAGTAAAGAAATCTAGACTTTGAGGGTTAGATCATAGGCTAAGGAGCCTAGTGTGATCTAGTCTGCCTCACATAGGTTCCTTAACCTCATTAGTATTGTATGATTGAATATGTAATGCACATAGCACCATATTTTATAATAGACTAAATAAAAGAGAAGAGAAGTCAAATCTTTGTGGACGTATCCCAGGAGGGGGTGAACCATGGTAAACATGCATTCTATGTGATGATTCTTGAATGATTTACCTTATGTTGATTTTTATCTTATGAATGAATTATTAACTAGAAGTATTAGCATGCATGCATGAGGCTAGAGGTAAATGAATCTGAGGCATACTTGAATGAATAATAGGTTTAATGCATAAAGAAAACAAAGAATATACTCCCAGATCCACACTCATTATTGGACTTCAAGAACTTGAGATTTACAGTCACCCATAGAGTTATCTCAGGTGAGACTGTGTTGTGTGATCTGTGTGTAGCATTACCTTCTGGTTTACCAGGAGGGCTGATAGTTTTAGAGGTTTTTGTTGGAAGCCTATTGAGATCTGAACCTGGGTCAAACCAAGAGTATAAATAAATATCTAATCCAACAACCATCCTTGGTGCACATGACCGTAAATGATCACCATCCAATTAGTCAGGATAGGACCACCTCCCGCCCGTTGAACCCTCTAGACATTTGATGCAGGAGCATCTCTCCACGTCATCCAGCCAGCCAACCAGCCATGCCGAGCGTATGCATTCAAGGCTAAAGAGAGAGGTGCAACCTCATTTGAATTTGAAATTGAATGTAATTAATGTTTTAAGCTGGTGAGATGTAGAGCCATGCCTTTGTGAAGGCATTAGGTAGATCAGCCTTTAATGTGTGTAATGACTGAGATCTAGATCCAATAGCAGACTAGACAGCCCATTCAATGTAATTGAATAGGGTAGGTGAATCTGGAGGGAAGCGCTCAATGAGCCCCTCAGGTAAAAGAGATTTTCAGATCTCATTTTGGGAGAGATGAGTAGAGGTTGAGTTGAGAAGAGACAGAGAGAGCTCGAGAACACCTTGTAATTACAGGAATTGTATTTAATATAAATAGGAGCAATTTTTCCTGCATGTCATTATGTTTTATGTGGATGTCTGTATGTGTTATTTTATATGCTGTGAATGTATGTATGTTAGGAATTTGCAGGGAGTCTCTTTGATTTCAGGTGAAGGTCTTTGAGGCTTCACTCTAGGAGGGTGTGACAGAACATTGTGGGTTCTAAGGGCCGTGCACAGAGGATGCATTTATGAACTCTGTGGAGTCAGACAGAGACATGCTGCAACACAAAAACTGGAATCAACAACTCAGGAGGAAGACCTCAAGGTTGCTGAATACCTTGGAGGCAAGACTGTGTATGAGAGACACAGTTGCAGACAAAATTCTACTGGGAATTCTGTAGAGCTCTGCCAAGTGGGAATTGAGCAGGTGCATAGGTGGACAGGAGAGGAAGACATAACTGTTGGAAGTTCTGGAGGAAGACACTCTTCCAGGAGGGCATAGAGATGTTGTCCAGACGACACAAGAGAAGGGAATTCTTTGAGTTATGGAAGTGAGGAAGAGTCCACTGAGGGATCTTCACTGGGTTACTGAATGCCCAGAAGGATCAACAAGAAGTTGCTTGAGGAAGAAGGATAGCTAGGAGGGCATCCATATTCTCCATCTGTGGGAAAAGAAAGATAAAATCCATTAGGGGTCTGAGTGGTTGAGAAGCTCAGGAGGGACAGTGCTTTCACACACGAGGTCGTAACTGCAAGGAGTGCAGAGACTGAAGAACTCTTTGGAGGAGTTTAGAGTACCCAAATCTCAGGAGGGTCAGTGATTATATACGCGCAGCGAAGCTCAAGGTGAAGGAGTTCGTAGAGAGAAGAGAAACAAAGGTCAGAGGCCTTTGAGAACTTGGAAATTCTTCCAAGTCCAGGAGAAAGTGCGTAGGAAGATCAGGAGAGCTCAGCAGTTGTCAGATCAGCGAAGGAGAGAGATCTGGACCGTTGATTTCTACGTCCAGGAGGATCTTAGGAAGAGCCTACAGAAGGAGGAGACCGTCAGCCGTCAGATCTCACCCAGAAATCCCGTAAGTCGTTGGATCGGGAGAAGGCGCGCAGAGTTTAGCCTCTGGAAGAGCGCAGAAGAAGGACAGTCTGAATCATCAGATCTGGAGCAGAAATCCCATCAGCCATTGGATCAAGAGGATATGATCAAAGTTTAGTAGCCGGAGGAGCGCAACGAGGGAGAACAGATCTGAGTCATTAGATCTGGTGCAGGATCGCTGACAGCCATCGTATCTACAGAAGTTGCGAGGGAGTTAAGTCCTCGTGGATAGGAGAATAAATCTCGACAAGGGGGGGAGCCATCGGGATAACAGAACTCGGGAAATCAGGATTCTTGAGGTCGTGAGAATTGGGACATCATAAATCTCGAAATCCCGGAGGAAATTGGGACCGTCCATCTGGAAGGACGCGTAGCAGCGATCAACGTCATCAGGAAAAGTCCCGACAAGGAAGCTGTCCATCGATGTTTAGTTCATCGGGATATCGGTGATCCCGATGACAAGTTGTTTGTGCACTTTGGAATCGCGAAACGTGATACCCCGATGAGTGGGAGCCCACTGTCAGCACAACAGAGGAGGAGGACAGTGCCATCATGAAGGGCCAGCTATTAGCCAGTCGGGATTCGAGGAATCGGGAATCCCATGAGCAAATTCTCTTTGACATTTGTAACCCCGTAGCCCTGACGGGAGACAGGACTATGGTCACGGGGATAATGGTCATATTGGCCAGGAGCTAGCTAGGAGAGATGACACGTGAAGGGGCACGTCGGGATTCGAGGAATTGCGAGTCCCGTGGGTGAATGTATTTCGACATCGCAAACCCTGAAACCCCGACACAGAGGTTTGACTATGATCACGGGGTAGTGGTCATGTGGACCAGGGTCTAAGACAGGAGGGCTAGCTGAAGTAAAAGCGCGTCAAGAATCTGAGGATCGTGGATCCAAAGGGCAAGTGCATTTTGGCATAGCAAAGCCCGAAAACCCGATAGGAACCTATGACTGTGGTCATATGAAGGCAGGTCATGTGGACCAGCAGCACAGATAGGAGGGGCTAAGGAAAAGGGGTGCATCGGAAATTTGTCCCATCGGTGATTGGGGAATCGAGAGGATAGTGACTCTCGACAACAGGAAGCTTGAAACCCTGAACCCCGATATTGAGTCGGGAAAAGTTCACGGTAAAGAGCAGAAGACCGTGCAATAAAGGGAAAGGACCTGTGGATCGGGTATTAGCAAGAGGATTCCAGTAGGGGATCTAAAGAGCTAATTTGGCTCAGCAAAAGTGGATTTGTTTTGATCGATCCTGTGAGTGGGCGAGGAGTTGTCAGAGGAGGTAGCTCGCGCTTCCGCCATCAAGTGGTTTCAGAGCAGGAAATTCATCTGTATATTTCAGGTGAAAGAAGACAGAGTTGCTGAGGACTCTGTAAGGGCTTGTTTGCAGGTAGGCAACAATCCATAGACAGTCATCAGGACTGTAAGATGAAGCTGGACACACTCAATATGCAGAGTGACAACAACAGATCTGTCAGGGAGGCAGATAGACACAACAAGATGCCTACTGAAGGCCGTAGGAAGAAGAGAAAAGAAGAAAGCTTGCAGAAATGGATGAAGAGCTTGCTGATATAAGAGCAGAGATAGAAAGGCTCAAGTTAAAGATGCGGCAGGATAAGAAATCGAGATGGGTGTATGAGTGGCCCATGAAGAAGCCAAATATGAAGTGGCCAGTTAGGGAGCTGATGGTCATGAGATAGCGTAGGCTGTTAAAGGAATGGTTGAGGTATGTTGAAAACCTCAAAGCCACAAAGGAGGAATTGGTTCAAATATGTGAACCAAAAATTGGAGAAATTCTCGGTGAAGAGAATGGATTGGGATCAACTGAGGATCTCAAGAGCTGCCATGAGGGAAAAGAGGAAATTCCCAATTTCCATGGGGGCAATGAGTTGAGATTACTGCGAGATCTCAGGGACTGTTAGGAGGACAACCAGGGAATTTCACATTACCAGCAGGGCAATGATATGAGGTCGTTGTGGGATCTCAAAGACTGCCATGTGGGCAGCAGAAGCATCTCAGATTTGCAGGTGGGCAGAGATGAAAATTCGAGACTGTCTGAAAGTCTCATGGACTCGGAGGAGAGTTTGATTCAGCAACGAGTGTTGATGAAGATGGAATCGGTTGATCTCATAATTTTCTAGGGAAGCAGCGGAAGCATCCCATATTGTCAGGTGGGCAGGGATGAGCAATTGAATTGGATTCAGCCAGAGGAGCTCACAGAGCAGATGAGCTCGGAAATGAACTTAGATCAGCATGTGCAGCTAACAGAAGAGGAAGAAGGAATGAGTGATCTTCTGATGATTGGGGGAATTGGAATATTCCTACCATTTGCCTAGGAGGAGGCATAATTCTGTGTTGCAGATGGTGCAGCAACAACAGAGGAACAATCGGCTGAGACTATCCAAGAAGAATTAGAGAAGACTTTAGAAGCTGCCCAAACGGGAGAAGAGAATGAGCATTCTGAAGAACGACTCAATGACTTCATCGAGGAAGTTGAGGAAGCTGTAGCACTGAAGCTAGCAGTAGAGGAAGCAGAAGAGGATGATGTGCATTCTGAGGAATGGCTCAATATTTTCAGCAAGGAAGATGAAAAGACTGCAACAGGGGAGTTTTCAGCAAAGGAAGAAGAGGTAGACAACATTTTCTTTGCTGATCTGTTGGATCAAATTGAAGCCCTGGAAGAAAGGGTGAAGGTGCAGAGCATGAACGTCCAACAGGTGAAGTTGGAAGATGATGAAGGAGGCATGGGAGATCATGGTGATCTGCCCATGTGCCGAAAATTTTTGCAGTTGAGGAGACTGCAACAACAGAACCAACCATTGGAGCAGCTGGATGCAGTGATCGAAGAGATCATGGAGCTGATGATCCGATCAGAAAGAACTGCCAGCAAGGAGCAACTGGGAAGAAGAGAAGCAACAACAGCAACAAAGAAGAAGCAGCAGCAACAAAGTGGAGTAGAGGAACAACTCCAAAGGATGATTTGGGATCCAGGAGGATTCCAACCGCTTAGAGGGGAAGCGCATTAGCAGGAGCTCATGATTTTGCAGCTAAGGAGTTTGATGCAGGAGCATCTCTCCACGTCAGCCAGCCAACCAACCAACCATGCCGAGCATATGCATTCAAGGCTAAAGAGAGAGGCGCAACCTCATTTTAATTTGAAATTGAATGTAATTAATTTTTTAAGCTGGTGAGTTGTAGAGTCGTGCCTTTGTGCAGGCATTAGGTAGATCGGCCTTTAATGTGTGTAATGGATGAGATCTAGATCCGATAGCAGACTAGACAGCCCATTCAATGTAATTGAATAGGGTAGGTGAATCTAGAGGGAAGCGCTCGATGAGCCGCTCAGGTAAAAGAGATTTTCAGATCTCATTTTGGGAGAGATGAGTAGAGGTTGAGTTGAGAAGAGCCAGAGAGAGCTCGAGAACACCTTGTAATTACAGACATTTTATTTAATATAAATAGGAGCAATTTTTCTTGCATGTCATTCTGTGTTATGTGGATGTCTGTATGTGTTCTTTTATATGATGTGAATGTATGTATGTTAGGCATTTGCAAGGAGTCTCTTTGATTTCAGGTGAAGGTCTTTGAGGCTTCACTCTAGGAGGGTGTGACAGAATGCTGCGGGTTCTGAGGGCCGTACACAGAGGATGCATTTCTGAACTCTGCGGAGTCAGACAGAGACGTGATGCAGCACAGAAAATGGAATCAATAACTCAGGAGGAATACCTCAAGGTTGTTGAATACCTTGGAGGCAAGACTGTGTATGAGAGACATAGTTGTAGATAGAATTCTGCTGGGAATTCTGTAGAGCTCTGCTAAGTGGGCATTGAGCAGGTGCATAGGTGGACAGGAGAGGAAGATAGAACTATTGGAAGTTCTGGAGGAAGACACTCTCCCAGGAGGGCATAGAGATGTTGCGCAGACGACACAGGAGAAGGGAATTCTTTGAGTTATGGAAGTGAGGAAGAGTCCACTGAGGGATCTTCACTGGGTTACTGAATGCCCAGAAGGCTCAACAAGAAGTTTCTTGAGGTAGAAGGATAGCTAGGAGGGCATCCATATTCTCCATCTGTGGGAGAAGAAAGATAAAATCCATTAGGTGTCTGAGTGGTTGAGAAGCTTAAGAGGGACAATGCTTTCACGCATGAGGTCGTAACTGCAAGGAGTGCAGAGACTGAAGAACTCTTTGGAGGAGTTCAAAGTACCCAAATCTCAGGAGGGTCAGCGATTATATACGCACAGCGAAGCTCAAGGTGAAGGAGTTCACAGAGAGAAGAGAAACAAAGGTCGGAGGCCTTTGATAACTTGGAAATTCTTCCAAGTCTGGGAGAAAGTGCATAGGAAGCTCAGGAGAGCTCAGCAACCTTTGGATCGACGGAGGAGAGATATCTGGACCGTTGATTTCTACGTCTAGGAGGAGCTCAGGAGGATCCTATAGAAGGAGGAGACCGTCAGCCATCGAATATCACCCAGAAATCCCGTAAGTCATTGGATCGGGAGAAGGCGTGCAGAGTTTAGCCTCTGGAGGAGCGCAGAAGAAGGACGGATCTGAACCGTCAGATCTGGAGCAGAAATCCCATCAGCCATTGGATCGGGAGGAGATGATCATAGTTTAGTAGTCGGAGGAGCGCAGTGAGGGAAAACAGATCTGAGTCATTAGATCTGGTGCAGGATCGTCGAAAACCGTCGGATCTGTAGAAGTTGTGAGGGAGTTAAGTCCTCGTGGATAGGAGAAGAAATCCCGACAAGGGGTGGAGCCATCGGGATAACGACACTCGGGAAATCAGGATTCTTGAGGTCATGAGAATTGGGACATCATAAGTCTCGAAATCTTGGAGGAAATCAGGATCATCCATCTGGAAGGACACGTAGCAGCGATCAACGTCATCGGTAAAAGTCCCGACATGGAAGTCATCCATCGGTGTTTAGTTCATCGGGATATGGGTGATCCCGGTGACAAGTTGTTTGTGCACTTTGGAATCGCGAAACGCGATACCCTGATGCGTGGGAGCCAGTTGTCAGCACAGCAGAGGAGGAGGACAGTGCCATCGTGAAGGGCGAGCTATCAGCCAATCGGGATTCGAGGAATAGGGAATCCCGTGAGAAAATGCTCTTTGACATTTGAAACCCCGTAGCCCCGATGGGATACAGGACTATGGTCATGTGGATAATGGTCATATTGGCCAGGAGCTAGCTAAGAGAGCTAACGCGTGAAGGGGTGCGTCGAGATTCGAGGAATCGCGAGTCCCATGGGAAAATTTATTTCAACATCGCAATCCCCAAAACCCCGACACAGAGGTTTGACTACGATCACGGGGTAGTGGTCACGTGGACCAGGGGCTGAGCCAGGAGGGCTAGATGAAGTCAAAGCGCGTCGAGAATCAGAGGATCGTGGATCCAAAGGGAAAGTGAAGTTTGGCATAGAAAAGCCCGAAAACTCGATAGGAACCTATGACTGCGGTCATATGAAGGCAGGTCATGTGGACCAACAGCACATATAGGAGGGGCTAAGGAAAAGGGGTGCGTCGGCAATTTGTCCCATCGGTGATCGGGGAATCGAGAGGAGAGTGACTCTCGACAGCAGGAAGCTCGAAACCCCGAACCCCGATATTGAGTCGGGAAAAGGTCATGGTAAAGAGAAGAAGACCGTGCAGTAAAGGGAAAGGACCTGTGGATCGGGTATTAGCAAGAGGATTCTAGCAGGGGATCTAAAGAGCTAATTCGGCTTAGAAAAAGTGGATTTGTTTTGATCGATCCTGTGAGCGGGCGAGGAGTTGTCGGAGGAGGTAGCTCGCACCTGCACCATCAACATTCCACCACGATGCGAGGAATTCCTCTAAAATCCCCCCCAACTCCCTTGTAACATCATTTTATGAGCTTCCCCCTCCTCCATACCCGTTGACGGGCGAAACAGTCCGTCCGTCAATTGGGAGAGTGGAACCGGTCCGGGGTTGTCTAAATAACCCAAGCCATTTGGAATAGACCACCCTGACGAGTTTAACGGCTCCGTTGGCCGCTCTAAGGTCTTTTAAGAAAACAAAAGAGAAACTAATCTAAACTAACTAAAACAAATAAAACTAACTAAACTAAAATAAACAAACTAAAACTAACTAAACTAACTAACAAACTAAACAAATTAAACTAACTATTCTAACTATTATATACAATCTACTATTTACTATTATAATAACTCAAATCAACTATCTAATTACCAGCTGCAATATAACTTATTCACAAATGTACATTATAAACAATCTATAGATTTAATTAAAACATGCAAAACTCAAGTATTCTCTGCCCTAAGACAGCCAAGAATCTCTTTTTGATTTTTATATTTTATGGAAAGAAATAAACATTACTGAAATTAAACAATCTAATATAATTACTGAAATTAAACAATATAATCTAAATCTAATTAAACTTATATCCGAATTAAACTACTTAATGAAAACAATAAACAACAGACTAATTGACCTGGAAACGCTCCAAGTCTTCCCTGTGTATGATAACTTCTAAGCTGGTCGGAGGAAGAAATCTGCACCGGTTAGTCCATAAGATTCTCGAAAACGATAGGTTGTGCTGCTTCTTGAAGTGTTTTATAGGACAAACAAGACATAAAAGAAAATCATAACAATCTTATGATTATAAATTCCTGCAATAACGGAAACCTGTTATGCAAGGATTTATATATAACAATTCAATTTATGAAGAAGATAAACCTGTCATTCACAAACTGAATTAACAATTGTTATGTCTTTTATCTATTTGGAAGAGACAAGATATGGATAACAGTGGTCAAAATTATATCATTTGTATATGATTTAGATAGCTAAAGTAGTCATAAACCATAAACAAAGTGATATACAAAACATGAAACAAAATGTTGATATATTGAGAAGCTAAAACTGTGACAAAACATCAATTTTGCTTCTGTCTGCATTAGAATTCCATATCCTTGTTCTCTCATGAATGAGGATGATGATTATTACAAAAATCATAAGTATTTATAAGTCTCTTCACAAAGTAAAACTTCCTTGTGAATAATATCAAACAGTTTTACATGATCTGGGAGATATCCCAAAATCTCCTAAACTAAGAAAATAAAATGCAAGTGAAATCTTTGAGACATCCCCTAACTGCTCATCATATCTACTGCCAATTCGAATTTACCTGCAATAGAACACAAATATCCAATTAGAAAGATATTTCATTAAGAAAACAATAAAAAAATTATTCCACAGACTTAGCTACAGAATCTTCTGATTCTGTAGCTAGTCAAGAATAGCATACAAGACCAGATAGCAATCAAATAAAATAAAATCAAATCATCTTTTATTAATCATCAAAAAATGAATTTCCAATGATTCAAGTGAAACTATCATTTAAATTAAACAATATCAAAATGAATGCAATCGAAACAGAGTAAAAAATGCTCTGTTTTTAGTTACCATAAAACTAGGTCATATAGCAATCAATCTGTTTCATATTAAATGAAATGAATGGTGAATCGTATCATATGGGATTCGATGTAATCCAATACAATCACAACCATAATTTAATCCAACAAA